>JAKSZP010015330.1:0-23403 GCA_022478985.1 Massospora cicadina | reverse complement strand
AAAAAATATGGCATGTAGAGCTTTAAATTTTTGAATGTGGTGTATAGGAGGGGATCAATATGCACCTTGAAGCCGGATAACAATTTTTGTAATGGAAGAAAATGATTCATATGTAAGAAATAAAACATATATATATTTTAAAGGTAATCAGTATATTATTACAGAGTCTACCACTGCCTCCCCCAAGTTTGATTCCAGTACAGGAACTTTGGGTAGGGGATGACTATGACCGTGTTGGCGTTGCACACCAATGTCCTGAACTGAGATAGCAAATAGCAAAGGCGATCCATGGAGTTCCTGGCATATTATATGCTGCGCATGGAGGTTTTCCAGATTTTATCCTCCTTTCCCATTCATTCAATTTCCCTTCAATCAGTGCGGTATCATCCTCATGTCAGCCCACTTCAAATAAAATATAAAAAAAGTATATTATTACAGAGGGGAGGATACCCAAGTGGTAGAATAGGGACCTCTACTGCTGCCTCCCTGAGTTTGATTCCAGTACAGGAACTTCAGGTAGGGGACAATTATGACTGTGTTGGCGTTGTGCACCAATGCCCCTAACCAAGATAGTGAATAGCAAAGGTGGTCCATGGAGTTCCTGGCCTATCATACACTGTGCATGGAGTTTTTCCAGATTTTATCCTCCTTTCCCATTCATTCAATTTCCATTAATTGGTGCGGTATCATCCCATAGGTCAGCCCACCTTGAATAAAATATAAGTATATTATTATAGCTGAACAGTCAGATATTTGGTCAATTTGATAGTTTCAATAGGTTTGCCAAGCGGTTGGTAGTTTTAGGTTGTTCAACAGGTTCAATTAGTTTTGGGTTGAGTGGTTGTTGGTTTTATCTATATATTAATGAGTGAAGAAAAACTTTGTACCCCTTTCCTTTTTAAGCATATTGCGCACATGGAGGAGTGTGAGAGTTGGCATATTTAAAGTTTATATGAAGAAGAAGTACAGAAAGCTAAAATTTGTATATAATATGTGTTACAATTAAATTAAATTAAATAATTCATTTAATTTGATAGTTTTATAGGTTTTGATAAGTGATTGGTAGTCTTTGGCTGATTTATAAGTTCAACAATTGGTTTTTGCTGAGTGGTGGTTAATTTTTTGGTTGATTCAATGGGCTCAATAGTTTCAGGTAAGTGATTGATGATTTAGTTAATTTAGCAGCCTTAATTAATTTGGGCCAAGTGGTTGGAGGTTGGTTTATTTGATAGGTTTAATGGTTACTGAACTTATTGATAGCTATCTACCAATAAAAATTAAAAAACATAGGAAAAAGAAACTTCTTTAAAAAAAGCTCTAAAAAGTATGAAATAATTGAGAAATTAAGCCTACTCAATAAAACCCTTTTTTGAAGTCAGCGCCATATTTTAACAGACTTATAATAGGCATTTATAATTTATATACTCAGTACTATCTATTTTAAGTTGCTTATAGTTTACACTTGGACCCAATCCAGACATAAGTTATAATGTGTGCTTTGAGCAAAATTCTATAATTTAGTTTAAAAAAACTTTTCTCTCTTGTTGCAATCACTTTTGCAGCTTATTTGATTCAAGTCTGACTTTAGTTTGATAATCTCACAGAAAAGATTAGTTTGCACCCATGTCAGGGAGCAGTTGGGCAAGTAAGGTAAAAGGCACAGGTGGTAGGCCCGCGACTTCCAACGTTTGCAAATGCCCTGGAGAAACTGGTAGATTAGATAAATTTAAAAAACTGGCGGTTACTATTTCCCTGGAAATCCTTGCTTGGCAGGTGCAATGTAACCAGTACATCAACATGCTGCACTCTCAACCACTCTCATCGGTGGAATACAGAGTCTGGGTGTTCCTGGATATTCAGCAAATGGCGTTGTGGGAAAAATTTTGTGGGGATGTGCACATTCATTTCCCAACTGTGGTGTATGTTGCACCTCACTCCATGTCACATGGTTGGCTGGATTTGGTTTTGAAAACAAGGAGGCAGCAGATGAAGCTGCTGTAGTGCGCATTGTGATTGACCTCCCTGAAGGGCAGTGGGTTGTCAAAACCAAGCACACCAGATGGACAAAATCCAACCAAATTTTCCTCACATTTGACTTTTTGCCCACTACAGTCAAGCGTGCCATTCTAAAGCAGCACCTGAAAGCTGGTCTCGCCATATATGGTGAAACACAATCCTTCAAGATGTAATGCTTTATGCTGATGCCACACCTGTGCACTGGCAAAGCCATTGCAGTTCTGACTCCAACTGAGGAGATTGTGAAGGACCTAACCCAGATCCCGCACTCCACTTTTATAATATTGAGGGGCATACCACCCACCCTTTCTGGGTAACTGTGGACAGCGCACCCCCCCATCTGCACCCACTGTGATGCGTTTGGCCATAAGGCATATGCATGCCCCACCAAGGAAGGCATCACATTCCAAGAGCACCCCTTGGCGGCCATGACCAATGGGGAGGCTCACTATGAACCAACCACCAGTACCAAAGAGGCCTTCCCGTGGGGAGCACAAGGCTGCTACTTACTATTAAAGCCTGTCTCCTCTCAAGAGCAAAAGAAGGCCAAACAGGCCCGCAGGGCTGTGGCCAAGGAAGTGGCCAAGGTCGCCTCCGCTATCCTGCACTCCCAACGCCAGGAGGACATTGAAACCTTCACAGCGGAAGAAACTCAGGAATCCCTCAACCAATCAGATTGGGATGCTCAAGCTGATTGGGCCACCCAATCTGAGGACCTGATGGGTGACTCAATCTCACCCAACCTTTGTGCCCAAGCCCCAATTAGAACTTATTTGGTCTCCAACCTACCTGAAAAAAAATTTTGACCTGAATGTTGGTGCACGAACTCAACTGCACCACAAAAAATTTGTTTGACAGCAGGGAAACTAAAAGCAAAGGCAAAAGCTAATGTGAACTTGTCTGCTAAAATTAACAAATCTTCCAATAGTGTTGCTGCAAACACCTGAGCCGCCATGAAGGCCCGTGGGGATCCAGAGGAGGCTGGTGGGCCCAGGTGCCCACCCCCTCCCACCTAAGGTGCGATGGGGGGAGCCTTCACTTTAGGGATGTTGAACATCGCCAGACTCAAGGCCTTGCCATCCCAGGCTAAGAAACTGAGTTTTTTACAAAAAAATTTACCTGTGTACATCCTGGCCATCCAGGAGTCCCACTATCCACAAGGTTCCAAGGACACTTGGATAACCATGCTCCTCCCTTCCCTTTCCTTCTGGTCTGAGCACTGTGGGGTGCTTTTTTGTAAAAACAGTTTTTTTAAATTTTTATCATCTAAATCCTTCCTCAATGGCTGATTCCTCATTGTCACATTTTCATGGGCTGACGTGGTGCACGCTATCATCAACATTTATGCCCCAATCTGTGCATGAGAGCGTTAGAAATTTTCTTATCAGTCAAATCCCTTCCATTACCCCCTGACCCTTTTGTAGTTGGTGACATGAACTGTTGGTTAAATACATCCACGGACTGCTGGCCTTCCTCATCCCACACCCCCAGGGTCATTTAGAACTTCATGTTCTAAAGGCCACCCTTGGGTTGTTTGATGTGCTGCCATGGCAAGCTCCGCTGCTTGAGAACATGATGCATCCCCATGTCCACAACGGCCAGTTAAGGTCCATGTCCTGCATCGACCTTATCCTCACACTGGTGCAATTTTGATCCCATATTTACCACTTCCACACATCAAAAATTGATTTCTCCAATCACCGGCTGGTCTTGATAACCTACCATCTACCTGTCACAGTGGCTAGGGCTCTGCATTGGTGCAAACTCCGCCCACCCAAACTTGCGTCGCCAGGATTTTCCACATGGGTGGAATCTGTGACTTTAGCAAAAGAGTTTATTACACTATTTCGTGCAGACCCAATTTCCACATGGTCAGCCTTCAAAACAGATACTATCCGCCACGCTCACCACCTCTTCTCCCAACGCTCACAGCTACCTCAGCCATCATCTCGTGCACTGGTCAGCACTTCCAACATCAGTCACGGGATACAGCCCTGCTTGGGGCCACAGCCACCACCTCAATGCGCTTGAAAGGCAACACAAACATTGGGTTTTTGTTCAGTACAGGGCCAAACACATTACAGAGGGTGGCACATGCTCGACTTATTTTTAAAAAAATTCTTTGCACTGCTCCAGAGCATGGCCTGCACACAGGTGAGGAGGTCAGACAATTCCGTTGCAGATACGCCGGCCAAAGTGGCAATTGAAATACAAAAGTATTACTCCAAGTTGTACCGATCCAATCCAATTCTGCCAGCCAAAATGGAGAAATTCTTGATTGCACTCACATCTGCACCATTTCCTGATACCTGGAGTTAATGAATTTGATTACTCCAGATGAACTCTGGTCCACCATCTGCGGTGCACCAGATCAGAAATGCCCAGGCCCTGATGGCATTCCATATGAGTTCTATAAGAAGTACTTCAAATATCTATCCCCACTGCTGCTTGCCTCCCTTAACCAGAGCCTTCTGGATATGCGCCTCCTACCAGGAGGACAAGAGGCATTCACCGTCACACTCTTCAAGAAAGGGGACAAGCTAGACTTAGCCAACTGGCGCCCCATTTTTTTAACTAACACGGATACAAAAATTTTAACTAAAATCATGGCTAACCGTCTAGGGATTGTAGCCTCTGCCACCATCTCCCCAGAACAATTCAGTTTCATACCCAGAAGGTCAATTTGGGACAATGTGCACTCTGTGGCTAACACATGCCAGTCCACGGCCTCTGGGGAACTAGTATTCTTGGACCAACAGAAGGCCTATGATAGAGTAAATTGGGAATACCTCAGGGCCTGCCTCCACCAATTCCGCTTACCCCCTCGCTTCATCAGCTGGGTGATGATGCTTAAAGAATCTTCAACAATGGCAGTGCGTGGCCCTGGTTTACTCATGGAAGTAGTCCGCCCTCAAAGGGGTCTACGCCAAGGGGACCCTCTTAGCCCACACTTATATAACTTCAGCCTTGACCCACTACTTCAAAACGTGAATGCCCGCCTCACTGGGGTCCATGTACCAGGCCAAGCCCCAGTCAAGATGATAGCGTTTGCTGATGATTGTGTGGTCAGGGTGTCTAATAATCAAGATGCACGCGCGCTCAAAGCTCTCATCCAAGTTTATTCCCAGGTAAGTAATGCTGCACTGAACGCCCCAAAAACTGAAATCATTCTCCTTGGTCGGTATCAAACCTGCTGGGCCCCAGCGATCTGTGTCCATCCTGACCCATCTGCTCGCACAAATGCTCACCTTCCCTGCCCACCCCACACTGCCCCACTTGTGCTCCCCTTTGTGCCACGCCCCACCATTGGGCCTGTCCGCCATCTGGGGGTGTGGTTGTAGGCAGGCGGATACACATCAGCAGTAATGGAGAGTCATATTCTAGACAACGTGACAAAGTGCATTGCCTCCCTCAGAGCCCACCCTACTTCCCTTACTAGAAGGGTTGTTTTAGCCAACTCTATGCTCCTCTCCAAAGTATGGTTTGGAGCACACGCCATCACCCCCTCCCCAGGTTTTTTCAAATCTATGTATGCCCTTCTGCAAGGGTGGCTTTGGTCAGGCCACCCACCGCCAGTGCAGCTTGAGGTCATGTTTGGCCCTCGTTGTTGTGGTGGCATGGGCCTGCTCAACTTTAAAGCCCATGCTGCCAAGATCCTGGGCACCTGGATTGCGGCCATCACCGCCCCTATGCTCCCCTCCCAACACTGGTCCCACGCGGCCTGCTCCAACTTCTCCCACGCCATGGGCCTTACCAATCCATTGCACCCTCACTCCTTGATGAAATATCTGGCTTTTCACCCATCAGCCACAGGTCCTCATGGTACTAAGCCCCACTTCAAACAAATCCTTCTCTCCATGCGGAGCGCTGAGCAGAGAATCTGTATTTGTGGGCACACAGCCCAGAGAGGCTGCCCCTCTCCTCAGTTCACCTAGGAGGTACAGGGACTACCCATTCTAGATGACTGATACCCGCAAGGCCCCATGTCTTGGCCAGGGTGGACTACCTGTACATGATGGACATCCCTTATTCCTATGAGACCCAGAAGACTATTTGGAAATACGCACACCACCCTCTGTTGCTGCCTCATATCTGTTCCCATGTGTGGCGCTGCCTGAGGCAGGTGTACTGTACAGCTGAGCGCTCTAACGCTTTAAACTCATCCTGTGTCATGTGTGGCCAGTATGGAACGCTGTTCCATCACTTGGAGAAGTGCCCTACCTCTGAAGCGATATGGCGCGAAGTTCAACATCTGCTTGGCCAGGATCAGGCACATCCCTTCAGTCTGTCAAGGGATATGTTTGCTATATCCATGGTATCCCCTATTCCACCCGCCCTCCATGCTCTGGTGGTCACAATCGCCATGTGGACTATCCACACGATTGTCTTGGATGCCATCGCAGACTCCACCCCCACCCTCCCAGAAGCTGTCCACAGATTCTGGTCCCATTTGGTGGACCACTTTCAAGCGTGGATGTTTGGGTATCTCCCACCATGTCGCCATCAGTTGGTCTCCTCCTGGTTCCCAGTTTGGTTCATCAACTCAGACCCCTTCCTCCACACATGTTCAATTGTGGTTATGGCCCCTTTACACGTTCCCCCCTCCTCCCCATAGTGGCGTTCCCGCTGGCAACAAAAGATAGCATCGCTTCTCTGGGGTGCCTTCCCTGTTACTAAGTTTCATTTTTCTTTAATGTTTACTTTTGGAAGTGTCTGTCCCCTGGTCGGCTTTCCTTGCAATAAATTCAAGACATAGAAATAATTTAGTTTAAAATATGGCACTGACTTCAAAAAGGGTTTTATTGAGTAGGCTTAATTTCTCAATTATTTCATATTTTTTAAAGCTTTTTTAAAGGAGGTTTTTTTCCCAAAATTTTTTTTACCTATATATATATAAATGAATGTCTGTATGTATGTACGTATGTATGTATGTATGTATGTATGTATGTATGTATGTATGTATGTATGTATGTATGTATGTATGTATGTATGTATGTATGTATGTATGTATGTATGTATGTATGTATGTATGTATGTATGTATGTATGTATGTATGTATGTATGTATGTATGTATGTATGTATGTATGTATGTATGTATGTATGTATGTATGTATGTATGTATGTATGTATGTATGTATGTATGTATGTATGTATGTGTATGTATGTATGTATGTATGTATGTATGTATGTGTATGTATGTATGTATGTATGTATGTATGTATGTATGTATGTATGTATGTATGTGTATGTATGTATGTATGTATGTATGTATGTATGTATGTATGTATGTATGTATGTATGTGTGTATGTTTTATTCAAGATAAGGGGACCATGGGACCCCTCTTATTGACATAAAAATAAAAGACAGGATAAAAAATGGAGCAAAATTGCTAAAAAAAACCCGATTTAACCTCTAGCATGCTAGACTAGGTTCCCCTAGCCTAGCATAGCTGAGGGGGAAGGGGGGCAAATTGAGTGTTTGAGGGATTGCACCAGAGCAGATAAAAATGGAGTAGGCGCATCACCTGAATGTGGTTGGAGATTAAAGAGAGTTATATTAGACTCATTAATAATATCTGCTGTATTCAAAGCATCAATATAATCAGTCAAGTTATTCTCCACATGCAGGAGAAAACTTGGCAGGCGGGCAAAATCTGTTTTTTCTTCAGTTGATTTACCACTGTTTAAGCTGCACATTTGAGCTGCTTGCATAGATGATTCAATGGCCTTATGGCCCATCACAATGATCTCTTGTTTGGTGGCAAAGGGAAAATTATCTGTAAATTTTGGTCCAGGCAAACCATTTTTCAATAGGCCCAATGTAAATTAAACACTACGTTGTAACAGAGTATTATTGGGGGCATCCGCTACTTTAGTTGCCATTTTGAAAAGTGGTTTGTATTGGGGGCAGCCTTTTTTTGGGCTGAAACAATGCTGAGGAGCTGATTCAGAGGGAGGATTTAAAAAATCATCCCATTTGAACACTGGGTCTACTCCATTTGGATCATCATTCTCATCCACCCAGTTGAGAATGTCAAATGGGTTTAGATTGGGCATAATTGGCCCAGCAACAGAAGATGATTGGTTCAGAGGAGCAGTAAGTTTGGAAATCTTAGAAAATTTGGCCTTTGGTGCCAACTGAGCCAAAACACTTGTTTTGGCTCTATGATTCATTGATTTCTTATTGGCTGAATTTTCTTCAGCCACACCTGGTGGTCTTGAGGGAGGGGGTGGAAGGATTGCACCCCATGCAAAAATTTCAGCTGAAGCAGCTGAAAAACTGGCAGCAGCTGAGGAGGTGAGGGCTGAGCCCCCGACCTCCATAATGGCAGGACACTTCCTTTTGGAATGGTCCAGACCAAAACAAGAAGGGCAAACTGCCCACCCACCTTTGACACAGGCCCAAAAATAGTGGTCAGGGGCCAATTTTAGAAAAGAATGAGGTGGAATCACTTGAGTGATTTTGCAGTTTACAGGGCAAATTGTCACAAATGCATGAGGCCCAGCAAGATGTTTTGCCCCATTTGGGACCACAAACTGCAAAACAGGGTCTGAGCCATAAATGGCCAACCCTTCCACCAATTCTTGGTGGAGTACAGCAGGAGGGAGGTGGGTGGGTAAACCTGCAAACTGCACCACGAGAGTGGTGTCAGCGGGCAAATGGGTTCAAGTGGTAGGCAGGGGTGTTTGTTTAAATAAAAGTGGTATTGTTGCCACCATTGCTGCATCAGCTTCAAAAGTGAAGCCTAAATCAAAGTACCCTTTATAGAGGCAAAATTGATGAAGCCTGCAGGCTTCATCACTGTTAAAACTTCTTCAATGATTTTTGTGTCTGCATATGGGAATAATGCACTGTATTCAACATGAAGGCTGAAGTGCATGTTGCTCTGAGGGAGAAACAGGGGGCTTCATGGCACCACCTGGGTTTATGCCAGATGGGTGATGAGGTCCTTCAGTGAGACAAATTTCCCCACCAAATTGGGAGGGCCAGACCCTACCCATGACCATTTGGGCACTGAGAAAAAGATGCTCAACGGTGCTGGCCTGCTTCCCCAGGTGGGAACAGCGTCCGGCGCCTAAGCAGGTAACTCGATATTCAAAATAAAATTAAATTTTTATTAAACTTTTCTGACTGATTCAACCAATTTGACTTCAGAAATTCAAAAAATTGAGTGGCACAAGAGAGAAAAAAGTTGTATATATGTATATTTTATTCAAGATAAGGGGGACCATGGGACCCTTCTTATTGATATAAAAATAAAAGGCAGGATAAAAAATGGAGCAAAATTGCTAAAAAAAACCTGATTGAACCTCTAGCATGCTAGACTAGATTCCCCTAGCCTAGCATAGCTGAGGGGGAAGGGGGGTGAATTGGGTGTTTGAGGGATTGTGCCAGAGCAGATAAAAATAGAGTAGATATATCACCTGAATGTGGTTGGAGATTAAAGAGAGTTATATTAGACTCATCAATAATATCTGCTGTATTCAAAGCATCAATATAATCAGTCAAGTTATTCTCCACATGCAGGAGAAAACTTGGCAGGTGGGCAAAATCTGTTTTTTCTTCAGTTGATTTACCACTGTTTAAGCTGCACATTTGAGCTGCTTGCATAGATGATTCAATGGCCTTATGGCCCATCACAATGATCTCTTGTTTGGTGGCAAAGGGAAAATTATCTGGAAATTTTGGTCCAGGAAAACCGTTTTTCAATGGGCTGTATGTATGTATGTATACCCCAAATGCATTCCTATATCATTCATCCAATTGTGATGAAACTGGTGAGTTGTTGTGTGCATGCCTAAGAAGGTTTATAAATTTTAAAAAATATTATTTTAATAGTAAAATAAAAAGTTTTATATGTAACAAGTGAAAATCCTATATATACTTCGATAGTATTCGCTATATTGTTACAGCTGATTTGATATTTTAAATGGTTTTAAGTGGTTAGTGGTTATTCGGGTATTTAACAAGTTTATCTAAATCAAAACTCTGAATCAAAATTCCAATTGATTTTAAAAATACCTCCTCTAGCATAATCGGCTCAGCTTTTGACTCTAAACTTCAACTCTATAAAAGATCAGTTGTTCGAATCCTGGAGTAATTTCAATAAAAATGCTCATCACCTGGCTATAGAATAGATAATTTATCTAGCATATTATATAGTTGTTAGTAGGTGCTTATCTACTTAATAAAAAATTTTCATTCACTGACTGACTGACTTACTGAATAACTGACTGACTGACATCTGAAACCTTCGAGTCTGATAGGGTCAATCTATTTGGGTGAGTGGGTGAGAATTGGCGAACCTTATCGACTCTGAAATTATCGAGTATGATAGGTTCAATCTATTTGGGTGAGTTGGTAAGAATTGGCGAATATTATCTAATAATTTACACTTTGTCATCTGAAGCTAATCGATTCTAATAAGTTTAATCTATTTGGGTGAGTGGGTGAGAATTGGTAAAATTATCTAATAATTCACCAATTGCTCACCTGAAACTCAACAAAAATCAGTATTAGAGTTTAAGTAGATTAAATAGTTAGGATAATCAGCTCACTAGCCACGAGGGCAACAGTGGAGCTGTTAGTCTGAGTGGCTTGAGAGTAGTGCTGGCACAGCCTATAGGCTACAATGTGAACTTATCATTTGATAAACTAAATACCGTAGCAAAGCACGGGTATCTGGATGTTAGGTTTATATATTTTAAAAACCTGCCTAATTTGGTTCACCTATTTAATAAAATACTTTTGGCAAGTTAAGTAGAAGTTGATTTAGTAGTTTGGAAGATATATCACATACAAAATGATTTTAAATATATAGAGAGATGTTTTGGGTAGCAGTTTGGTATTATTTGATTGATTCGATAGGTTTATTTTGTTTGGCCGAGTGGTTAATGGCTTTTGGTCGAATCAATAGGACATAGTTTAGTTTGAGGGGTGATTAGTTATTGGTTGATTTGATAAGTTCAGTTAGTTTTAGCTGAGTGGTTGGTGATTTTTGGTTGATTCGATTGAGCAATAAGATTTGGCTGAGTAGTTATTGTTTATAGTATAAAATCTAAGTTAATAAATTTAAATATCTAAAAATTCTATAGTTACCTTAGCGAAGCACGGGTAACTCCGCTAGTTTCTCTATAAAATTAAAACTTATTGTATATCTATTATATATAGTATCTTATAAACAAATATACTAATAATTCATTTTATTAAATTTAGTTGATTTTATTGGTCAAATTATACTAAATTTACTGATCACCATCTACAATACTTCATTTTATTAATTAGATGATTTTATTGGTCAACATATGCTGAATTTACTGATCGCCATCTACAGTAATTCATTTTATTAGATTTGGTTGCTTTTATTAGTCAACCTATGTAAATTTATTGATCATTATCTAAGATAATTCATTTTTATTAAATTTAGATGAGTTTATTGGTCAAATAATGCAAAAACGATAGCCATCTATAATGATTTAAGCTCATCCCACTATGAGCTCATACTGACTGAATTTTGAACATACCCCCCAGGCATAGGACATATCAAGTGTGCTTCAAAGCTATCGCTTCACCGATGCCGGAAAAAAGTTTATCCGGTGTTGTATTAGTCCCACAAGATCCCATCGCTTCTGAGCCCATTTTGATATATTTACTAAATTAATGGGCAAATATTTGCCCAATACTTACAAAAGTAAAATGGGACCTAAGTTGGAGCATCCTCGATTTTTAGAGAAGATGATTATCCAAATCGGTCCAGTATTTTCAGAGTTATGCGCGAACAAACATAAAAAAAAGAAAAAATCAATATATACAGGTCGAATTGATAACCTTCTTTTTCAAAGTCGGTTAAAAATACTTTAGAATCATATCATATAGTAAGCTACAAACACCTTAGCGAAGCATGGTATCTGAATGCTAGCAAGCTATAAACACCGTAGCGAAGCAGGGTATCTAGATATTAGTATAAAATCAAGTACTGTAGATTAGATGATCAGTAAGTTTAATATTTATAAATTGTATCATCCCTCACAATGCAGATTCGAATCCACTCTTAGCATAGAAATATTATGTTTCTATGCTAAGAGGATAGTAATATTGTGAAGTCATGAATCATGCCTCAGTCCAGCCAAGTGAATCAGTAAAGTTAGATCATATAATCCTGGCCAATCAGATCATGTGCAGGAAGGTTTTAACCCTAATACTTGGGGTTTGTCCTCCATTCCTATCTTATCACTTCCTATTCCAAATTGGTGGGGTATATTTATCCCAAGGTCAACCCACTCAAATAAACAGTATTCACTGGATCAGCGAACCAGTCTTGGCTGCCCCACCTGGGGCTTTAGTAAATAAATTGGGATGATTTAAATGCCCGGATTTAAGGAATGATTAGCACAGTGTAAGTTGATCCAAACCGGATAAATCAATCAGTTACAGCCACCCACCCTTAAGACAATTTATCTGAGGTGGCTAACGGATTAGCTGATTAGTAAAAGTATGACCTAGTAAATTAAACAATGATCGGTGAAAACGATAAATCCGTTATTTTAGAGTTCGGTTATCAAACGTAATCGAGCAATCGGATTGAAATTGAATCCGAACTTTGAAAAGCCAAAAGCTGCTCACGAGCAAATCTAATATTGGCACGAGTATAATCTTAGCAAAATAAAAAGTTGAATATAATCAAAACCATTTTACTAGAATATCGAATTAACTTAGTAAGAAAAAGCTTCAAGTTGAGAATGAGAGGGAACGCCATAGATAAGCTGGGACTCAGACCAGATGGTCTTGGGTGCGGGAGAGCCAACGCCGGCACATCCGCCTGCAAGCTCCCAATCATTAACACGTTTTAAAGATTTCTTATGCCAAATATCAGAAAGGGCGCCAACCAAAGCGTCGGCCATCTTGGCGGTGTGGGCGGGGCTGGGAGTAATACGCAAGCGTTCCTCACCCACTGGAACGGTGGGATAGTTAATCGACTGAACATAAATGCCATAATCGCGAAGGAGAGAGTCGCTGGCATCTTTGCACAACTGCGCATCCCCAACCAAAACGGGAACGATATGGGATGGGTTGGGGACCACTGGGATTCCCAGTTCCGAGAGACGATGCTTGAGTTGAATGGCGTTGCGCTGTTGCAGCTGGCGCTCCCGATTAGATGACTTGAGATAACGCACTGAGGTCAAAGCGCCGGCAACTACCGCTGGAGGCAGCGAGGTGGTGAAAATAAATCCGGGCGCATACGAGCGAACCATATCAACGAGGTTCGATGAAGCCGCGATATAGCCGCCAACGACCCCATAAGCCTTCCCCAGAGTGCCAGTAATAATATCTACCTTATCCATTACAGAATCAGGGATACGTTCACAGCTTTGAGCATGCGCTTCCCAATCAAGGTGCTCAGCAACTCCGGCACCACGCGGTCCATACATGCCAACGGCGTGAACTTCGTCTAAAAAGGTGATGGCGCCATACTTCTTAGCAAGGTTGCAAATGGCGTCAATGTGCCCGATCGTGCCACTCATACTATACACGCTTTCGAACGCGATAATCTTGGGGGTGCTGATATCCACTCGCTGCAGCAACTGCTCTAGGTGAGAAAGATCGTTGTGGCGAAACACGCGCTTTTCTGCCCCAGAATGGCGAATCCCCTGATCATAGAAGCGTGGTTGGACTGATCACTAAAGATGACGCAGCCAGGAAGTTTGGAAGCCAGAGTAGTTAGCGTGGCATCGTTGGCAACATAGCATGACGAGAAGACCAAGGCGGAGCCCTTCTTGTGGAGGTCAGCTAACTCGGACTCAAGACTTAAATGAAGAGCGCTGTTTCCAGCGATATTGCGGGTGCCACCAGCGCCAGCGCCGTAGCGGGTCAGCGCCGCTTTCATGGCCTCTAGGACAAGTGGGTTGCAACTTTGAGCGAGATAGTCATTGCTGCACCAAACCGTCACCTCCTCAAAGGGGTTAGCGGTGTGGGCCTTCGGGTAATTGGACGCAAGGCGGTTGATGTTATTAAAATAGCGGTAGTTTTTGTCCTTGTGCTTTTTCTGGATTTCGCTAGCGTAGTGGGCCTCGTAATCATAAACGGCGTTGGACTTGGCAACCGTAGGGACCATACGCTTATTGGGGTCGATACCACCCTCATTCATGATAGGGCAGTACTTGGCGGCAGTAGCCAAGACAGAGGATGGAGCCTTATTGTCAGCGACAGCATCCTTCATGACAGGGCATTGCTTGGCAGCATCCACAAGAGCGGAGCGGATACGAGGTTGGCCTTCAGAGATGGTAGCAGTCACCTTAGATGCGAGTTGACGGAGAGTGGCCCTGGTGGCGGACTTGAGAAAAGGACAGGCCTTGTTTACTTTGAACAAATCCATTTGAAGCAATTGATAAACTTGTAGCGAGAGATAATCTCAACAGTTTGGCTTAAATCGCTGGATCGATTTGATAATCTAATCGTCAGATCAACCTTGGGGAAAACTTCAATTACTATTTTAATCGTCCAAGCAACCTACTGGAATCGGTTCACCGAAGTTCCGTGCAAGCTCGGGCCCGAATTGTTCGATGGTAAAGCCGCAATAAGACCCTCTGCGCTACTTATGTACGATGGGTGGTCGAAACTTATGCTGACGTTTTAGCCTAGATGGGCACAATCCACGTGAAAGCTAGCGGAGGCAATATGCTAAGCAATACTAAAAAGCTAGCGGAGGCAATATGCTAAGCAATACTAAAAAGCTAGCGGAGGCAATATGCTAAGCAATACTAAAAAGCTAGCGGAGGCAATATGGTAAGCAATGCAAACTACTGAACTTACCGAAATGCAAACTCATAATGGTTTCATCAGCTTCCTTTAAAAAGCGTTTTGCTTTTGGATACCTTTTGCATTTTGCTGCTGTTATACACCAGATTAGTTACCTAGCTCCTATCAACTTTATTTTTTTGACCAACTAAAGGTTGACCATTTTTGCTTCGAATGAGCTGATTCACTATATTAAACTTTTTATTCGGAAAATGAACAATTTTAAATTTTTGACTGGTTATCAACTTTTTAGAGTAGGTCACCTAAAATTTGGCATTTTAAATTTAGCGTGATTCCTAAAATTTACTTTAAAACAAAAACTAACTATCATCTTTGCCCACAGGGTTATTTACCCTCTTCGAGTAAAACGATTGATGCAGCTGGATGTCTGTCCCCATTTGGCAAGGGTCAAAGTCCTCTCAACCTGATAAACGATTTGCTAATTTGTCATTTTTTCAAGGATACCAGTTTGGTTTTATTTGGATGAGGAATACCGTAAGCCCAAACTGTCCAATTCCGCCAAGTTTGTTATTCGGGCCATTCAATTTGGTGTTTCAGAATAATGTATTAATCTCTCTATTCTCTGAGTCATAGCTTAAAAGCAATAAATAAGTAGGTACTTCTCTTTGTGACAGGTCAGCTAATTCTATCCGTTGGGATTGATTTTTATGCTAAATAAACATGTTTCCCAGCTCTCCCTTTCTGTTTAGTACATTCTAGGTTTTTGGATTTCAGTTGGTTATTCTTGGGCTGCAGATCATTAAGGCCCCTTGCACCTGTCAGAATACTTCCCCTATTATGTTGACTTGTCCAGGAAGAAGAACTCCTAATTAACACGTTCGTCTCCCAGTGTTTCAGTTGAGTTTCTCACGGGGCCCAAATGTCACTGACAAATTGTCGAATGCCAGGAAGCGAGAAAAAAATATTAAAAATATAATATATTGTCCTAATTATCGTCCCCAGGTCGGCCCACCTCGAATAAAATATAAATATATTGTCCCAATTGTCCAAAATCACCACAAATGTGTTTGGACTATTTTAACAAATACTATAATGCACGGTAATGTAGATAATACTTTATCATAAATATAAATGAATAAAAAGTATAGTATAATGTGATTTTTAATATTTTTATTTTGTTTTAATCTAAATCTCTACCCACGCAGCTAGGAACTTCGGTCTGCGCGGCTTTTTCTTATGTACTTCTTCTGGGCTTCAAGGGTGGTTTTGGGTGGTTTTTACCACTTCGATTACATTTAAAACGTCATACTTTAAATTGCTATTAACGATGCTAAATCTACGAATTGTTCGTTAACACATTCGTCGCCCGTCATCCATATTTGGGTGACATGGCGAAGAACGTGTTAAACTGCCAAACCCCATTCTTCTAATTTTCCCTTGATTTGATATTCTGCCCATGTCTGGCCCTTTTGCTTAGTCTGATGCTGCCTTTAACTCATGGTTTGTTACTTTATTGTGTTGTGCAACCAGTTAGGCTTGTTCCTCAAACTTGTGGTGCTTTCCCTCTTCCCTGGTCACCTCCCAAAGATGGCCACCACTCTATCCATCTGTTACATTGCCATCTCTTCCTTGGTCACTTCTCAATGGTAGCCACTTTCTTTCCTTATATAGTATGATATCACATACTTTTCTGGTTAATGCAACTGTACCCCCTTTTTTATTAGTTCATGCATCTTGCCCAGCTATATAAGGCCTCATATGAGCATCAAATACTTTAAATAAATAGTAAGTATTATAGATATACTTTCAAATGACATATATCAATGGTATTCCATATGATATTAGAATTATATCTATGACCTAATCCATATGACTTGATAGAAAGTTAGTACTAATCAAGAAAAATTTATAAAAGTAATCTCTGTAGTTAATAGAGTGGATGCTGTAGTGGTAGAGGCACATGAATTCAGTGTTTTTAGTTTATAGAGAAGACTTCAAAATCCATAATCTTAAGCTTGTATAGTTTAAGCACTAATTTCAATTACATCCAGAGTTTTTTCACAGATGCATAACCTTAACCATCTTTGTACAAAAGCTCAAAAGTTATAGCTAATTCATTTTTACAAGGTATCACCCAAACTTATACATTGCTATTGCTAAGGTGTTGCCAGGTCCCTTGGTTGATATAGCAAATAAATTTTGCAGCTAACTTAAGGCCTTCTACATCCTACTAAGGATACAACTAGGTTGACACCTTAATGCATAGTCTACTAATCCACTGTTGAGTATAAGTAGATATTAGATCATCTCAGTTTAATATATCTCTATCATCTATCTGCCTTGGTCTTAATAACTGAAAAGTTTGTGTCATGGAAACTGGGCCACAGGAGGTCTTTGCCATTGGCTCCTGACATAGTAAGGTCAGGAAAGCCAAAGCAAAATGGACAGAAAGAGGCAATGTCCAAAGTGGTCCTTTACAGTTTTCCAGTAAAGCTTGTTGCCAAAAGTCATAAGGGAAATAGCACATAAAGTGAGAGGAAGTAGATACCAATATTTAAGTTTTTTTTGAAAACTTTCCAAAGATTATAAATTAAAGGTGAGGCTGCAGTGTCTATAAAATCATTGGTGGAGTCAAATATCATATTTGCAAAATCTGCAGGTAAACTCCAAATCATGGCATAAAACCAACTAGTGAGGTCCACCATCTTAGTAGATTCCAATATTTTAAATTTTTAAAGCAAATAATAACATAGATATGAGACAAAACCTTTGATTCATAGCTATCAAAATGTACTTAAAAAGAAATTATTCATTTTTAGTAATTGCCAAAATAAAATGCTAGATTGGGGAAGTTGTATTGAGCCCCAGAATCAAATCCTAAAAACAGAACTTTTTCAAAGTAGCTCAGTTTCATATTACCAAATTTTCTCATTTCTGTGATCATATATTTTATAATGATTTTTTTAAGAAAAATTAGAACTTTTTTACAATTTCAGAATTATTTGAATAAATTGATCTGGCTGGAAGAATCACTAGCCAAGTCTTTTCAATTACCTGAGAGTGGTCCTTAATGATTTAAGAGGGTCTTTGGCCACATTTTGGTAGTTTTCTAGACCCCATTATTGAATGATCTATGTTGGGGTGTTAGATTTTAGGATTTTGTTTAAGCTCACAGGTGCATTTTTCACCAAAATCTAACAAGGAATAGCAGAAGAAGTTGGTTCTCAACTGCAGGATTAAAATTAAGGGGGATTGACCACTTATTTATTAAAAATATAAAAGCCTCAACTAAGATAAAAAGTTGATTATTTAGGTTTCTATTAGCTGCAATCAGAGGGTCAAGAAGTGAACCCTCATAATAAGTTGATACTAGTATTTAGATGTCAAGGCTCAAAGTTTGGATTGCTTAGTAACATCTGAATTTTATAATATTGAGATTTGACCTATCAGATCTGTTGAGACTCACCTCACTTCAATGTGAGAACAGATTGAAAAGTGACTGTGAAAATCTGAGGATCACTCACTTGTTTATTGTTATCCTGCACATCTATTCAGGTCAAAGTTCCAGTGATTGATCCTCAATAATGCCTGTAGTTTATGGTATTCAGACTATTCAAAAACTCACTAGGCCTATTATAATTGCTCCAACACTTCTGGCCAATTTTGGGCATAATTTTCCCTTCATGTTCAGGAACTTCTTCTGAGGCAGGTAGATATACAAGCTGTGGATTAGGCACATCTAGCTTGTCAACACTTTCTCCAAAGAAAGGATTTAATGAGAAAATCAGTAAAGAGATAAAATAAATATAACTTTTATTATATGCTATTTATTAGATGCTTAGTCATTAGGCCAGGTACCAGTATTTATACCTCTAGGGCATCTCCTGGCCACACCTGAGTAAAAAATTTCAACAGATATTTTACCACCTCAGTTTGGCCCTTGAACTGATATAACTGAAACCTTTTCTTAGTTTTATTGGTGGCAATATACTCTCAAAATCAGGAGGATTTCAGGTACAAAAATTGTGATAAAAGAATGCAAAATTGTCCTAGGATCTTCTTGATTTGAGTTTTGTCATACTGCTAATGAAATACACCTTCTGTGTAATTCTTGCCTCAATTGAAGTAGATGATGTACCCCTAATTGGGATGTCAGCAGGCCTCTCAATTAATAGCATTAAATACTCCCTTTCATGTCCATGTGCAAGTGCTATCATGCTGATTACATGGATCAACATATGAATTTTGCCCTAGGGTGGAAAATTGATATGTTTTTCATTCATCTGATGGTATATGGAATTTTAGACATTAACTTCAGGTCAGTCCCAAACAATTTTGTATACAAGTTAGTTGATTGTGTTCCCAATAATTAAACCAATTTCAAGATTTGATGCATAGGAAATTGGCCATAATATACGAGCATATTAAGCCCAAGCGCTTAGATAAAACACTTGATCAAATTGACATTAAGATATTCAGCCCAAATTATATATAATTACAATAGGCTTTTGAGGTGATGGTATAGGTGTTAGCTCAAGTGTTGAAGGGATAATAGGCCCAATCTGATGGTTGTCAAAGGTTTATTTTGAGTCAACCACCAGAATCTGACATTTCCCCCCTATTGACTCAAACATAAGCCCTAAGATTCCTGATTAGCCTTTGTTGGTCTGTCATTATCAGCCTGAATGCCCAATGAGAGTATAGTTGGGTTTTCTGTTTGTTAACTTTGGCCTGAACACCCAATGAATCAGAACTCTGATCCTCTTATTGTTAATTTTGACCCAAATGCCCATCATGTCTGAAGTTGGATCCTATCCTCTACCTCAAGTGTAAACTAAAATATTAATTAAAATAAAACTATTATATAAAATTTCTTTTGTTTGTTTTTGTTTTTTGTGTTTTTTTCAACTTTTTCTTTTCTTAAATGGCCCACTTATTAAACCTTCTTAGGATTTTGCATAGACTTGGTTCTATATATGGCCAGTTATAATATCCTTTATTGTGTATATGAACTTAGACGTTTCTCAATCACTTTGAATGGCCTGACCCAGATTTGATCTAACTTTTGCAATTAACCCAATCTGTGGGTGTTGCAAAATAGAACTTCATTGTTAACTTTGAATTTGGCCAGTGTGTAGTGATTCTTTAAGTCCTTTTTATATCAGGCTTTTTTTCTTGGCAAAACTGTTGTTAAAGGCTTGAGCTTGTAGTTTGATTAAAGCATCTGTAAGCTTCTCAACGTACTGAGGGTAAGTGTTTTTGCCAGGATCCTCTAAGGCCAAATATAGCAGTGTTGGTATGTCTGGGTGTCTACTATATAATACTTGAAATGGAGACATCCTGGCTGATGAATGGTAGGATATGTTGTAGGAAAAGGCTGCAGAACTAAGATAATTACTCCATTCAGATGGTTTAGCTGAGGTTAATTTCAAGATAATGTTCACCAACGTCCCATTTGTGCGCTCAACAGTCCCATTAGTTTTGGGGTGATAGGAGGCAGAAAGCACACATTGTACTCCCATTAGTTGGTTGATCCTGGCAAGGACATTGGTGGTAAAGTTGGTTCCATTATTGGTCAGAATAACCTAAGGACATCCATGTTTGTAAATAGAATTTTCAAGTACAAACATGGAGATGGTTGCCGCTCCAGCTTCCCAAATGAACTTGGCCTTGACCCATTTGGTCAAGTGATCGATGGCTACAAATATATACTTGGCCTTTGTATTTCTTGTTGGAAGTGGGCCAACAACATTGATAGATACAGTGTGCCATGCAAAGTTGGGCTGAACAAGCTGGTAAGATATGCTTTTTCAGAACGGTTTTTCACCTTGGCACTCTGCACAGCATTCTAGCATTTCTTGGATGTCAAAATGCATTGGCTCCCAGTAGTAGAATTGCTTCAGATGTTCTTTCATCTTCTTGAATCTGCCATGCCCTATGGCATTATGTGCCAGGGAAACTGGAGAGCAGGAGGTCGCTTGGGTGAAAGATACAGGCCAAAGGTGATACAACAAGGCCAAGTGACCCAAAAAAATGAAGAGACGTCCTAAATGGTCAGTATTGTGTTTTCATATAAATCTTTGGAGCAAAACGCACACCAGACTGGCCACAACCATCAGGGACAATATGCCCTGGGAGATGTAAAGGGTGGCGTAAGATCCAAGGCAAAGACCAGAAAAATAGGAGGAGATGGAGCTGGTGGAATAGGTGGTGGAGTGTGTGGGGAGCTCATATACAACAGGGGGTGCAAACCATAGTAGAAAACGAACTCCAGCCATCACAGATCTTCAGAGAGGTATATTTTTTATTTAAAGAAAACAAAAATTATACAGGAAACTGGCCCAAAATTCTTAGACTTTATTGGGGTGATCAGAATATCTGAGAAAAGCAAAGCTTCTCTAATCTTGGGACTTAATTTATAGAGGGTTGCTTCAAAAAGATTCCAGTGGTTGTTTGAATCTAATATGAGCTACAAATTCGTCATTCTTCAACAAAATCAATTTTTTTGAATTTAGCCAGATTTTGTAAACTCATATCTTGTGAATTTCTGGGTGTTAAGTTCAATTTCCACCTGGGTCTTTGCCTTAAGTAAGCCGTTTTTCTCAGTCCTAGCTGGCAAAGCCAAAACCCATTTTTTGTCAATGACCTTAGATAGGCCATCGGTGACTCTTAGGGGTTCTGGTCTCTGCCCCAAGGGCTTGTTGGATTTGGCTTTAGAAGGGCAGTTAATTCCAGGAAATATGTCACTAGCTGTGATATCACCATCCGCTCTTAAACGGGGTTCTACACTACCTGAGGGGACGTTGGCCAAGGCAAAGTTCTTTTGTGGAGTGGGTAGCTTCATGGCAGCTAAAGAGGCTTGGGTGGCAGGTCCTGCGGCATCTGGTAATCTAGAGTGGAAGTCATGAATTAGGTCCTGAGCATTGTTCATGTCCCAATAAGATACCCAGCTGTTCTCTGTCTCATCATATCCTTTCCAGGACATTAATGAAAAAATCTTGGGCTTGGTTGGTTGCTCACTTCTGGCCCTAGTTTTTAACTGCACAGATTTGTGGATCCTAGCGTTGGTTATTTGAATGAAATTGATAGACTGGGGCAATAATAGTATGACAACTATTATTATTGTTGATTGCTCAAAAGCCACGTTGAGAGTATTGTCCAACGCTAAACAGGTGTTTCTTTGTCTTGAAGATGTTCTAGTACTGGAAGGGAACACTTTCCCTACTCTCTTCACGCAGAGCCAAGTGGAGACTTGATAGTAACAGTCTAAGGATATCTGATCCTTGCACTCTTCTCTTAAGAGTAATGTTAAAACAACCAATGTTTAAACAACTAAGTTATTATCAATTTTTAGTCTGCTTTTATTAGGGAATATTTTGGGGTTTTTATAGTTGAAATTGGCACAAAACTTTTCAGCTGTCCACTGAGAATTATTTGTGCTCCTATACTGGTTTGAACCTCAGTGTTAAGCAACAAATCTCATTGGGTACCGTTGCCTTGGGTTTCTTAGGCAGCGTAATCCTTGGGTGTTCAGTGGAATAAACAATTGGTATCAGGTACTTGAAACCAATTGTTTCAGCTGATGACAATTCGGCTCTTCCTCCAGCGTTCATTTGTTCTGGTAGTTTCTGATGACTCCAATCCATTCCGCTATAAATAATTCCCTATAATTTGACTATTGGGTGTTATTCCAATATCAAATTATTGCTTAATTTCATCAGGGGATGATGCCTGACAAAATTATCATCTGTCAGCGGCCTCAAATATCATTGGGGATGATGCCTGATGATATTCTCATCAATCAGCCACTATTGCCAATCCTATACAATTATAACTTAATTGTCAACTCTTATACTTAGTCAAAAAGTTGTATTATGTGGTCATCTGCAATTCTGACACCAAGTATTGCAGGCAGCGTTGGGATAGGCGAGAAGCAAGTATGACATCAATCTCATATTGGGGTTCACCATCCACTATGACAGGATCTGGGAGAAGTGGCATGGGACCATTGAAGGGGGTCAGGAGGCATTCATGTAAGGTGCTGAAAACTTTAATTGAGGGGGGTAAGTCAACCTGGTAAGCTGATGGGCCAACTTTCTTGAGGATCTTAAAGGGTCCAACACTTGGGACCCAACTTGCAGCAAGGTTGCTTCAGGTGGAGATTCTTGGCATTGACCATGACCAAGTCACCAGGCTTATACTCAGGTCCTTAATGGCGCTTTTGATCAGCATATGCTTTGTAGATCCTCACAGCATCAACGAGATGGTCCTTCACTGCCTGACTTATGTCACTGAGCTCTTTAGTGCGCTCATTGGCAGCAACAATGGTGGACTCAATCCATGGATTTAGGTTGAAGCTGAGGTTGTAACCATAGTTTGCGAAGAAGGGGGAAGTGCCTGTAGAGGCATGGGTAAGGTTATTATAAGCGAATTGCATAGTAGGAGGTGAGAGGACCAATTGTTCTGTTCAGCATTGGAATAACTATGCAAGAATTACTCCAAACCTTGGTTCACCCTCTCCGTCTGTCCATTTGACTGGGAATGAAAGGCTGTGGTTGCGTCAGGGGCAGATGCTGAGGATGAAAAGAAGGGCTTCCCAGAACTGAGTGGTGAATTGTGGGCCCCAATC
>JAKSZP010015329.1:0-23489 GCA_022478985.1 Massospora cicadina | reverse complement strand
CCTATTCATTCAATTTTCAAATCATCCAACTGCAGTTGATTTGATTTGAACATTGGCTTAGAAAGCATCGGATGAACAGGTTCAACTAATGAAGGCTTAATATGTTAACAAACTCGAAACCCTTAAAACTGCACTGTTCAGAATCTTGTTTTATCTTTTGAAATGAATTACTCAACTCAATATCCCAAAAAAACTTAGCCTCAATTAAAGGGTTCTTTTTAAGTTTCCAAGGTCCTAACATATGGAAATTATAAACTTGAAACACTTAATGGAGTACCCTACCATTCAACTATCAATGGAAATATGCTTCAGATTTATCAGTATAAAAATAAATAGGGGAGTACTGTGAAACTAAGACAAAACATGGCTTTTTGCCACATTGGTCTCATGCTATAATCCATTTTATCATGATAATATATCGCCACACCATAATTCATATCTTATTATTTTTTTACTGATAAAGCTAGTATAAATAGCTTTATTTATTGATTGAAATTGATATACAAATACTTAATTGAATTATATTCTATGTTCTTTTTATTCATTTTTACTTGTGATCCCAGGCACTAGAAATCTGGGCCTATTCTCTCATTGGAGCCCAGTTTGAGCAACCAGTTATTATGGATGAAAATATGAAGCTTCATGGTGCTGATAGCACCCCTGTGTTGGAAAGCTCTGTTATTTAGAAACTTTACGACAATGGTAAATGAAGTATTGTAGATAGGTATCGGTAAGTTTAGGAATTAATCAATTCTATCAAATCAACCAAATATCCACTAAACCATTTGGTAAACATTTAAACTGTCATTTCAATCACTTACTATTTACTAAAAACGATTAACTTATTATTTAGCCAAATGACCACCAACCACTTGGCAAACCCATTTAAACTATTGAATCAATTGAATATCAAGCTGCTCAGCCATAACAATATACCAATTACCATCAAAACATATAAAATTTTCACTTCTTATATATAATACTTTTTATTTTATCGTGAAAATTAATTCAGCTTTGAGGTGCATACGGACCCCTCCCATCCACCCATATCCAAAATTTCAAAACTCTACATGCCGTAGTTTGGCTGGGTCATCACGCGCATACCCACACACAAACACTTGCTTTTATTATTGTAGATAGCTTACACCCAACTTTGCTCTCAATGCAGCAAAAAGAAAGGTACAGTAAAGCCCCGATTATCTGCGGAATTGGGTGGCAAGGGCACCGCGGATAATCGGGGCTTTACTGCAGTTACATGGATCAACTAGCGTAAGCCCATAAGTATTTCAAAATCTCATGGTATTCCCATAATCTGGGTGGACAGTTTAGTACAGTAAAGCCCCGATTATCCGCGGTGCCCTTGCCACCCAAATCCCTAGATAATCAGGGCTTTACTGTACTTGGAATTTGGCGGTTTTAGTATGACGCTAAACTATAAAAATTCTAATAGGTGTCCGTCCCCTAATCGGCTTACCTCGAAAACACAAAATTTCTAATAGTTATATCACTCAAGTTTCCAAAATTGTTCGATTCGTAACACAATATTATCACTTTATTAGAATAAAAAGCCCTTTACAACCTCACCTATTATTAAATAGTTGCTCAGAGTTCATTACAACCAATAGCTTTAGACAGATTTACTGTCGTAAGTTCTGGCTCACCTGTATCAAATTTTATACGCTTCTCCTTCACTTAAAATTGATTTTGATAGGAGCCTTCTTTGAATCATTAACTTCAACTGCTGTTTGCTTTCATAGCTCTTTTTGTAAGGTTTCAAATTTATCAGATTTATTCTATATTTTTTTCCGGCTTATTTTCATCATATCTTATTTATCTTTTATATTTATTACATTTACTTCCCTTCCTTTTGATTCCCCTTTTGTCGCGTTATATTTGTCCTTAGGTCGACTCACCTCGAATAAACTATATTTTTTACTTTTCCTCCTCGATGTTTTTGAAGTTTTCTATTATTTTTTTATTTTTTGCCATAAATGGATATTGCGAGGTTTATACCTGTTTTTATTAGCGCTGTGCTCCTAGAAAGCTCTCAATTTTTTAAAAAAATTATTTATCAAAAAGGTTTATTTGGGGGACCATTCAGTACTAAAAAAAGGTTTATTTGGGCTTAGCTTGGCTTTTTTTGCTAAGTCTTAAATTTTATTTTTATTTTGCCTTGTGTTGCTTATTTGAGGAAAATTTGTTGTAAGGGCTTGTTTTTGAAAACTATCTAAAATAGAACATTTACTTGTATTTGCCTTTGCTTTTACAAACTCATCTCAAATTTAAAACTCAAATACTAAAGATTATTTTTGAGACCTTTATTCGTTTTTTGTATTACTGTTAAAAATCATGGCCTTATAGAATTAAGCTTAGGTTAAGCTTATAACTTTGTATAAAATTTTGTACCTTTTTTAGCTTTTTTACTATTAACCAAATAAACTGACAAACAAGAGCTCTTATGTGCATTAAAATATTAGGTTTACTACCTTTTTTGCCCAATTGATTTCGTCCTGGTTTAGTTTGCTAACATCTGGACATATTATTAGCTTTTTCTTTTTGGACAAAATGCGCCCGGACGCCAAGGATGATTCAAGGGAACATATTAGAAAGTTAGGTAGTTTTGATTTAGATTAGATTCTAGTCTAAATTAAGTTTTGAATTGATAGAGTCATTGCTTCGCAAAGCTAAGTCTAGAGTGCCCCCTGAAATAAAATCCCTACCCGTTGTCCCAGATCATCGAAATTTTAACGGTATGCTTTATCACTGAAAATTGTTGGTTTGATATCCTATATCAATTTTGCTTTAAAGTCTCACCTTATTTGTAGATGAAGTTTATTTAGACTATGAACAAGATCAAATATTAGAGGAGGAACTTTCACAAAAGCCTCTTTTAGAATCATCCGCCAATTTCACATATATTGATAAAGTGGCACAATATTATATTAATTCGGGAGACAATTCTTCTAATGAAGATTGTCAGTCTGTTGCTGATACTTCACCTTCTGATCTTGAAGGTGATCATGAACATTCAAATAACGAGTATTTTCCATTTCCCACATCTGGTAGGGAGAGTGATGTAGAAAGCGATGTTACAAGTGTTATAGCAGAAACTTCCATAAGAGACTACCCTTAAAGTATTAACTCCTCCAAGGTGCTTCTCATAACTAATGCTAGATGCGCAAACTTTGAAGCTAGCTTTAAATATATTTATTATATAACTTCTATAGGAGAATTCATTTCTTTTGATATGAAGTTTGTCTATAATATTAGCAATATTGTATCCGTTTTGGAAACCATTTTATTTAAAGAAATAAATTTACAATCAAATATGCCACTAACTAGTATCTCTTCATCACATAGTAAGAAGACTGGCAACTTGATTGTTGAGCCAGCTATTATAAAGTTGACTTCTGGTATTGGTAGATCAATATTACCTTTTAAAATACTTGTATTAATCAATTTGGTTTTTATTCAATCTTAGGAAATATAGTAAACTTACTTTTTAAGCCACCAGAAATTTTTTACTGCACCAATAAATAGATTCAGCAAAGTTGTTTCAGATGCTACTCTATTAGGAGATACAAACAATGATATAGTTTAGTAATTAGTTTATCAGTTTCCAAGTCTAATTACTTCTCTGATTAAAAGAAGTTGGATTCTATGCCAATAAATTTCTCTATCATGGTATACTCAATGGAGGTATATAAATTTGTCTCACCTTTTATGATCTTTATTTAGGAACTTCTAAATTTACTAGCTGAAAACCTGTTCTATGCCCAGGTGGCAAGTATATTTTGAGAATGTTTTGGTTGGCAGTTTGGTATTATTTGGTTGATTTGATAGGACAATGTTTTGCTAAGTGGTTGGTGATTTGATAGATTTGATAGGGTCAATGGTTTCATTTTGTTATTTAAATTTAGTTTGAGCTCATGAGTTCTGAGTTGTTTTGTAAATCGCCAAACTTGGCATTAGGGTTATTAGCAGGATTACACGCTTCCAGTTGGGCCCACTCATATTGATTGGCTGGGTAGTATATCATCTTGATTTATATATCAACTTCATAATGATAGTTGCCTAGTTTTACCATAATTCCCATGCACTGATTGACTGGGAACTCTAAATCAATGGCATAATTTTAAACCTACTTAACACATTTGTTGCCACATCACCTAAATATAGGTAATGGGTATGCTTCTATGGGGCCCCATCACCTATATTTGGATGGCAGGGTGACAAATATATTAACAAGCAATTTGTGGGTTTAGCATCACTAATAGTAATTTCAAATGTGATGTGATAAACAAAATTGAAGTGGTAAAAAACTACCCAAAGCTACCATTGGAGCTTAGAAGGGATATATAAAAAGGCATGAAAAACAAAGTTCCTAGCCGCACGGGTAGACAATCCTAGCTGCATAAGTAGAGGATATAAAATAAGAATACTAGAAATATTCTTTTTATACTTTTTATTAATTTATACTTATTATAAAATATTATACTATATTATAGTATATTATGGTATTCATTAAAACAGTCCAAACACATTTGCGGTGATTTTGGACAATTGGAACAATAGAGTGTAATTTCTTTAATATTTTCTCACTTCCTGGCATTTGACAATTTGTCAACAGTTAAATTTAGGCCCTATGAGACTCAACTGAATCACGCTGAGCAACAAACATGTTAATAAAACTCTAACACTGACAGACAATGCACAGCCTAAACTGGTGGATCTAGAAGCATGAAGCTTTGCACAGGAGTTTCTTATATAATGTAGGTGAGTATTAAAAAGGGATTTTTTTAAAATTTTATTGTAAAATAAAGAGTTAATATGTAATATGTAAAAAATCTATGTTTTTAATGGTCATTAATATATTGTTATAGCTAAGCAGTTTAATGTATCAGTTAATTTAATAATTATAATTATAAAAACTTACCCAAGAATTTTAACCAATAAAATTGCTTACTTTAAGCTCTTACTGATAAGATTAAAATGTGTTAGTACTGTTAATTGTCTGTTTGGTGCTTTTATCAATATTATTAACATATAAATAGAACTTGTATTTTTAAGTAAGTTATATCCAACTTTCGAATTAAACTCAAGCATCATATTAAGTATAAATATTTCATAGTACTAATTATCTTAGTGATTATACCCCACTTAAACTGCAAAAAACTGCAGAATTATAATTTCAGCACAAAGCTTAGCACTTTAATAGCTTTTGGTTATTTTATTAAAATATTCACTAAGATAGTTTTCATTATATCCACTTAAATTAAACAAAGATCTCTTGAAAAATAAGTATAACCATCAAAAAGGCTTATCCTGAAAAAGAAAATTTTCATTAAATAAAATTTTCACTAGTAAAAAAACCAAAAAAATTAGTTTTATTTAGCAGTCTTATTAGATAGGTAATCCCAGTATGACATCCTTATAGTTGAAGTGTGTTATTGCTAGCATTTTAAGATAAGCTTTATAGTGGGTTTACTTTTTTTACTACTTAAGCTATCAATTCATTAAAGTTATTAGAAGTTTGTTTCCAGCAAGATCATCTGAAATTTTATTTGTTCATCAGTATCTTTTTCAGGATAAGCCTTTTTGATGGTTATACTTATTTTTCAAGAGATCTTTGTTTCTAGTATGATCATCTGCAATTATCTGAATTAGTTGCAAATACCTTTTTAAGATAAGTTTTCTCCTTGCTTTGTAAAATTTCAGTATTTTTTTATTTTGGCATAATTTACTTTTTTTTCTGCTTGATATCACTTTTGGGCAAAAAACAAAAAAGTAAATTTAACCACCACTGACTTGCCATATCCATTTCACATTGATGTCCCCAAGATCCAACGCCTGCTGCCCTAGTGTAAGTAGCAGTGATCCACAATCTAGTATTTACCACCCTTCAGGGAAATCATTTAGATGGGCTCAATTAGTCCACCAAACTCTTCTGGCCAATTTATCCCTCCACAAGACTTAATGCTTCACCTTGCATGCATCCACCTTACATTCCCTCATCCTCTCACCCTCCCTCAATTCACCATTTGGTTTTGCCTCTATATTGACTATGGGTATTTTTCCAGCATGCTGAGAAAGTAATAATCAAACTTGCCACCACTGCCTTTGAAATTTCTTGCTTTATCAATTTCCACACTTTTAAGGGATATTTTGATATAGGATTTCAATTGGAGGAGGATACTGCAGCTGTGGCATTGACTACTATAAATTATAAAAATACCCCCATTCCTACTACCAGTACTTGACTCCCTGCTGATACCTCACTGGTGGTGTCATTTGTAAACCTCTCTTCATATCTCCCATCCTAAGATTTGTATAAAGAATTGATGTTGGGGCTTTTAGCTTTTTGCACTCAACCTAACCTCACCTTCACTGTTCCCTCTGATGCAGAGCACCTTGATAGCCCTTGTACCACTGCCACCATTATCCCATACTACTCTGCCATTGCAACAAATCCCCCCATATGCTCACTTAGCTGTGGCACTGGAGCACTTCTTTTGGGCTTGCATCAACAATGGTTAATAGATTTGTACCCTATGTTTTGAGTTAGATCACTCTAAAAAGCTCTTTCCACATGCCACTATAACTGATACTATTTCTGATCCCTTGCCAGTGGCATCTGAATGGAGTTTTTGTGGCCACCTCCCATATAACCTACTTGCTCACTGGGCCAGCATGAGAAATCTGCCCCCACCAAAACTCCAGCCACACTCACTAACCTGAATTCAACCTATCCAATTGGAATCAGGCTTGGATCACTGTTTTCACCCAAGCAACTCCCCATTTACCCATTAATACCCACCCTAATTCTGCCACCCCTATTCAAATGAATCAAAATCCTTGGTCTCTATTGGATGAGGTTGACAAATCAAATGAAATCTTCATTATGAGGTTGATGAATCAGGTGAGTATGCCCTTGAATGAAGTGATTTGGCTGATTTTTTTTAATTCTAATACTGACAAACCTCTCTCGCCCAAATGATATGCTCCTAAACCCCATGCCATCCACTTCTAACTTGACCATCAGCTTGCCTTAGCAGTGGTGGCCTTGCCCATTATTACCACCTCCACAAAGCAGTGGCAAAATCTGTTTGTGAATTCAGAAAAGGTTGCACAGACCTTTTTTCCCTCTTAATTTCCTAAAGAAGTGCAAGCTGAAATCATCAAATTGGCCAACGCTGCCATTGCTGCTACATCACATGTTTCTATGCTAGCAACATTCAGCCCAAAAACTATTATCACCTAGTAAAATATTGCCTGTTGAGAAGTTGATATGACTGGACAATACACTATACAATCCAGTGGATCAGAGATTAAATTTAAGACAAGTATTGACGGGGAAAATACCCCAGTGGTAGAGTAGGGACCTCTACCAATGCCCCCCAAGTTTGATTCCAGTACAGGAACTTTGGGTAGGGGACAAGTATGACTGTGTTGGCATTGCACACCAATGCCCCAAACCAAGATAGCAAATAGCAAAGGCGGTTCATGGAGTTCCTGGCCTATCATAAACCGCGCATAAAGTTTTTCAGATCTTATCCTCTTTTCTCATTCATTCAATTTCTTATTAATTAGTGCAGTAACGTCCCCAGGTCGGCCCATTTCAAATAATAAAAGACAAGTATTGAGATCGACAGAAAAGATATATGTATGAAAAGTGAATTGATCAAAGTGTCAACCACTTGGTAAATTGAGGGAAATTATTCCAAGATTTTGTGATAGACAAAGAACTCCTAGAAAAGGGAAAATGAATAGGAGATTACCATGCAGAGGATGCATTTGGCTTTGATGACTGAGATTTAAGAGTTGAACAAAAGATTGAGGAGGAAAGTCTTTTGGGGAGGTTTTTGCAGATAAAGTCTGCAATTTATTAGAAGATTAATAAAGTATTGATATGGGTAATTGCTCCATATATATTTATTAGGTTTTCTATTAGAGTCAGCGATCTTCATATCATCTGATTCAATTGCTTAGTGGCTAATACCCTGTGCAAATTAACTTGGTGGAATTGGGCCACTACGACAAGAATTAACAGTGGTTCTCACTATAGGGGGCCACTGTTAAACTGTAGTTTATTGGCACTAGGGCTAAATGGTGAGCCCGCACTCATTACAAAAAAACCTGATTGGATTCCACACATGATATGATGAGGAAGTGCGGGAAGCATCCAACAATGAACCAGTACTCTTTACAGTAACAGAGATAGGTAATGAAGATATTATGGCCAAATTGCAACTAAAAAAATTGTCCTGAGTTGACAGCAGACCAACAGGGTCGCTCTACAAATGTGACCCCTCAGCAGCTGCATAGCATTATGTAATGGCTTCTGCGGGGTATTGAATCTATGAAGATGAGGCGGGGGAACATGCTTTGAGTTTGTTCTACAATGAACGGGACCAGGAAAACTGCTATGCATTGTATATGTTTTATCTGGACGCAACTACCATGAGGTTGTCTCATCATCTTAGTATCCATGGAACCAAAGAGTATTAAGTCACATATGTGCAGCCATCTATCCACCAGCTACTGCGTGTGCTGGCTCACCACAATATTGAAATTGGGGATGTAATGCAGTTTGTTCAAGCCCAGTAAAATGATACTCACCTCCTGCTTGACCGCCTTGATTGCTCTTTTTCAGAGGTGCAGGGGGCGCTGGTTCAGGTGTACCACCATGTTGGGGATACCGCTGTCAGTTGGACGTTTAGGTGCCACAGTTGAATTTAGAGTTACCTTGGGTGATAGAAGAATTGTTGGATCAGCATGGTCTATCAGCGGAATGGATTCAGGATGTAACCACGTTGGGAAGCAATACTGAGCGCTTTATGACAGACCTGGCAGAATGGGTGGAAGCTCTTGAAGCTGCACTAGCTCAGATCAGGGAAAGGGTGATGATGACAAAACAGCAAGTAACGGAGAATGTCAGTTCCATAGCAGCTGAATTCAGCAAAATTCACATTGAGTGATGTAATCAGTTGATGATGGACAACGCGCTCATTCACTTGTTAATGGCCCCTAAATATCTCCAGTTAATATGTCAGGTTACACTATTGAAAATCATTATCCAGGCTGAGCGCAGTTGAGCCATTCCTCTTCCATTCATTGAGACAGGAGAGTATGTGGATATGTGAGTATGACTGGATATGCTTTGATGGGCCAATGAGGAATTGGTGCAAGAACAAGCTGCCCTCATTACCAAAGTAGACAACGCTAATAGACAATTGCATGATGCTAGCAGGCAACATGAAAGAATGCAGAACACAGTGGAGGACGTCCTCTCACAACTACAGGCAGTGGAATGGAAATCTGACTCTGAGCAGGAATTACGTCATGAGTTGCAAAAGCAATATGAGATGCTACAACAGGAAGCTCAGGATGGCTGGTGTAGGTGCTATTTGGTTAAAATGTAACAGATAATCACCAAACATTTTGCTGAGAACGCCAGAGCTGGGGGAAGTGGTGCAGTTAGTGGTGATATAGAGGAGAAATTTATGGATTAGCCAACAAGTATCCCTCAGGGGTTGTGGCAAACCCTCTGCGCAACACTACTTCTTTTGAGTCCATTTTGGCAGATTCAATTATGTTTGCCCATCCCTATGATAGCTCACAAGGGGATGTTTCCCTTAGTCATTCAAAACCCAACTAGCTGCTCCTCACAGCTGAAGCTCATAGCAAGGAAACTCTGTTCAAATCAAGAAATTACCTCCCTTCAGTTATGATGGGAATATGTATGGCTACTTTAATCAATATGAATTTATCAGGGGAAGGGGCTTCAAATTGGCAGAAATCAAAACTGTTGCTGTTCACTTTGGACGTGGAGAGCGCTGATCAAATCACCTGCTACCTTCCAAATAGCTTGTTATCTTATGAAGAAGTAAAAGCGACTGTTCTCCAGCTGTTTGGGGGTGCGGCCAAGATGGCTCAACAAAAGGCCAACTTCCTGACTGTAAAGTTCCACCAAAACGAGTCCCTGTTATAATTTGCTAAACGTTTCTTGGTGGAAGAACATGTGCTAATTGGAGCCAACATTTTATCCATCAAGGATGTTAATATAGCAATGACGGCAGCTGTCAAATAATATCAGGAATTACATAATGCTATGTCTCATGTTTTGGACGAAGATACAGGGCTTATTCAAATTGTGAACACCTTACGTTGTCTCTCTGCCACGTTCAGCGCCCCCAATGTAGAGCGAAAGACCCCTGCTGTCACCGCAGCATACCCCTTGGGTTATGGGCTGAAGCTATCGAGCTATATACCATTGATACATATTCATCCATCATATATATCAGCATATCCTTTTTGTCCTATGTACGCTCTTCTGGTTTGTCCCCAACCTTTTATTACTGTTAATCTTCAAACTGGTCCTCCCTCTGCAAGTTATAGATGTGAACCCTTTATTAATGCTTGCTCCCAGTGCAGACAAAGAGGGCATTTTGCAGGCAATTGCCCTATCAATCCACAGGTGTATGCGATGCCATCTGGAAAGATTAAGCAGAGAAATCTTGAGAAGAGTAGAGATGGGATGTTCTATCTCTGCTAAGTCCAATTTAATTGTCCCCAACTATTCTCAAGAATCTCTTTGCTTAGGACTCAGAACTCATCTAGATGACTTGCTATACCAACAGCTTCAATTAGATACCCCAGCTTCCATTCCAGAGAGTGATTATTCACCCCAAAGCTCTGAGTCCTGACAGGATGTACAGAAGCCATATGCATGGTAGATCCTGGAACAAACTGGTATAAGAAATGTGGATCCCTCCATGGACGTTGCCTCTCTAGTAGGGACAAACATAGCAATTCCAGTTGAAAATATTGCTATAGAGTATCCTCATGTTGGTATGGTCATATCCTCCTTTCTGAGTAACAAAAAGCCTTTGGATGTCCACATAATAAACACTGATGGTTCTTCTTATTCAGTGTGCACTTACTGTGAAATTTTCGTTCAGAACACAAAAATCCGTGCTATCATAGACACTGGGGCCCCAGTGAAATAATCTCTACCAGGTTGGTGGCTAAGCTTTTGTTGAAGCTGGATGTGGACTACATAATAGTATATGGGACCATGGGGACACAGAGTGCTGTGTCCAAAGGAGCATATAGCACGTTGCCTTTGCAATTTGGGTCAGTCAGGGCTTCTGCTCCAGCGGTGGTTCTCCCAAACAATAACTATGACATTTTAATTGGTGTGGCACTATGAGGTAATTCAAAGCTGTGATAGATATGGCGGAGAAAACCCTTAATATTTTGGGACAACAGATTCCCATTTACTTTACCTCTAGCATAATCTCAACAGATTCAGTCCGCTCCAGTCAATTCAATATATCATACAGTGATGGGGTGATTCTGTCTAATATTGGTGAATGAAGTGGAGAACCAGAGCCCTTCCCAACCAGATCTATGAGTATAAAGGGATTCCGCTCCAAGCAGCAAGCGCTTTGAGCCTACCATCTGGACACCAGTGCATAGTAGGAACTGAGCTTGAAATTGACATTCTGAAAGGGCTATATGGGGAAACTATGGGGCCTCATCAGCAATCATGGCTTGAACCACATGTAGCTCCAGGGTTACTGCTACCTGGGAATGAGGAGGTGAAGATACTGCTAGTGAATTTACAAAATGAGATGATAACAATTCAGAGGCTTTAAGTGGTGGCTTATCTACAATTTGTTCCTATAGAGAAAGTTCGCTGTATTCATTATTTCAGATCGTGGGAGGACCTCAGATTAACAACAAATTAAGCATTCTGCGTAATAACATTAGTTCCATAGGAAGCGCTAACTGGATTGTTGGTGGAACAGCAAGATAAGGTGATAGCTTTATTTGAAAAATACTGGGATATTTTCACATATGATAATCATGATTTGGAGTGCATCCAAGGGGTTGTACATCAGATAGATATGAGGGATCACCCTCCCATTCAATCGCAGCCTATTAGATGTTCAAAGGCGTCAGAAGAGGTTGTCTCTGATGAGGTAGATAAACTTATCAAACATGGGATGCTAGAGCCATCAAACAGTCCATGGGTATTGCCAGTGCTCATTGTAAAGAAAAGAGATGGCACAAATAGGGTGCATTGACTATCAAAAGCTTAATAGCATAATGAAGAAGGATTTATACCCCCTTCTGCAGATTAATGACATGTTGGATCAATTGGGCAGGGCAAATTATTTTTTCACCATGAATTCGATCTTGGGGTACTGGCAGATCAAATTGCCATTGGTGGAACGAGAAATGCGCTATCATCACTTCAAAGGAGTTATTCCAGCCGAATCTTAGCCACAGGGTTTGTGCAATGCCCTGGCTATGTTCCAGCGTGCTATGGATATGATTTTAGGTGAATTGAAGCCATCCTGCATTTAGTTTACCTCGATGATATCAATTTGTCCTTGTGAAGGTTTACAGAGCATCTGGCCCATCTGGAACAAGTATTCCGCTAACTCACCAATGCTAATATCAAAATCAAGACTCAGAAATATCACTTTTTCAAAGAACAACTAAAATACCTCAGGTTCATAGTAGTTTTAAAGGGCATAAACTGCAACTGGCAAAGGTGGAAGTGATAAGCAAGATTACCCATCCAGGTAATAAACGAGATATTCAAGTGTTTCTGGGGATGGTCAGGTACTAGTGAAAGTTCATTCCTAATTTCAGTTGTATTGGGGCACCGTCCTTTGAGTTGTTAAAGAAAAGTGCTTCTTTTGATTGGATGGAACAATGCCAAAATGCTTTTGATGTGTTACAAACCGTGTTAGCAAGTGCACCCATTTTGCAATATCCCAACTTCAAAAAGTAATCTATAGTGAAAATGGATGTATCTCTCTTTGCTATAGGGGCAGTATTATCCCAGAATAATGACGATGGCATGGAGCACCCTGTCACGTTTTGCAGTCAAATCTTAAACAGTCACAAACGAAACTACACTGTGACTAAGCAGGAGTGCTTGGCAGTGATTTATGGATATAAACAGATTTGGGTATATCTATATGGGGTAAAATTAAAAGTAGTGACAGATCATGCTTCCTTGCGATGGCTGCAGAATCTCCGTGAACCTGAAGGATGGCTCACGCATTGGGCACTGAAGCTCCAGGCGTACAATTTTGAGATTATACACCAGCCAGGAGCAAAACATCAAAATGTGGATTGTCTTTCTTGACTACCAACAGTTGTCATCTGTTGGGATTTTTGCCCATATTCTCAGCCTGCTAAATTACCAGGGATCACTAGGAGATAATTCCTAATGCAAGGTGAATTTAAAATTGGTTGACCCTGATTTTGGAGTAACTATGTTTGGGGGATTTTAGGATATTCACCTGATCAGATCTGTTGGGGGATTGATCCAGATGAATGCTTAAGATCTTGTCAGGCAGATTTGTCAACAAGATAGGGGCATCTAGTAGTGATTGACTATCAGTTGTACTGATTGGAATTGGTTGAGTTTCATCACCAACTGATTGGAAGTGTAAGTAGTAAGTTGTGAGGCAAGTGATGCCACCTGCAACTAGCAGGTCGATCAGTTGGTTCATGACCTGCCTTAATTGGTAATAAGCCCCAATACCTAAGCATGTCGCTAGCCAAATATGGTTGTTTTACTTGGATCAAGAGGAAAACGTTAGGGACACGTTTTCCAACTCTTTCCATTTTAGGTCTCAAGGATGTCCAATGACAGAATCCTAGCAAGGATGGAAAAACCATTGCTGCTGAGATGAGGATGGGTGATTCAACAGCAATAGCTGCCGTTTCATCAAAGAGTTGTCAACTGAGGGTTGAGCGCCAAATCCCCCGCTATAAATTCCCTAGAATTCACCAATAAATAAAGAAGTTTTTATCTGGTATATAGTTTTAAGCAGTAAACTTTATCAGCTTCATTTGTTCTATTCTTTCTCAGAGATATTATTGCTATGTGCGTTAATTGGGAGACTCTTTAAGGAAAAGAGCAAGGATCTGAGTGGGGATCCAGAGAAGAAGCAGAAACAAATTGGGATTGCTGCTGACTGTATGTCAAACCAGAGAAACTGTCACCAGGGAATCTCAGAGAAGATTGGGTTAGATGGTATGAGGGAACAAATCCCTAATTTTGAGACATCTCAAGTATTTTGAGCAGAAATACTGGCTGAGCGTTGGGCCGAGATCTAAGAATTCCATTCAACTATGGATAATAGATTTCATACTATTATCAACCAATTATATCAATTATCATACAATGCGAATGAATTGCACAAGAACAGAACCTGTGCAAGTAATAAGTTTATAGGGGTTATTGGCTGATAATAATAACCAGGTCCATAAATTTTTACACCATCACAAATGATTTGGCCAACATCATGTATGAGAAGATGGTGGTGAACAAATTTCATGATGAGCCGCTGCAAGTGATAAGGTACTAGATGGGCTTAGGCAGGATACTTTCCTATGCAAGGAGGAACTATATAAGCAGATTGGAGACTTGATGCTGAGTTTCCCTAAACCTACCACTAGTCAACAATTATTATAGATGTCCATCAGGCGGTAGGACGTGGAGGATTGCAGAAGACGTTGGAGTTTTTGTGACCCCACTACTATTGGTAGAGCATGCATTATGATGTGCTGGAAACGGTAAGTTGTTGCCATCAATGTAAAGTGGAAAAGTCATTCCACAAGAAGACTACATACTAGCTGGTTAATCCCTCAGTTCGCCTGTAACACCATTTTCCTTGATGTAGTGGGACCTCTGCCAACTGGCACCAAATAATCTAAGTATATAATTGTTACTATTGATCATTTGAAAATATAGTGGAGGCTGGGGCAATAAACGACTTGGGAGCAATCACTACAACCAAATTTATTATGGAGTGTGTGATACAGCGACATGGCTGCCCATAGTTTATTTTAATGGACAACAGAACCAATTTCACTTCACACATCTTGCCCAAGTTAAACAATTTGATGGCGATCTGCGGAGTTTTGACCACACCCTACCAGAATCAAATGGAATGGTGGAACAGGTCAACGGAACCTTATTGAACATACTCCATAAGTTGGTGAAGGATCGACCCTTGGAATGGAGTACCCTCCTACCTGCAGTTGTGTTTGCATAATATCAGCTATCATTCGTCCACTGGCAAGAGCCCTTTTTAAACTGATGTATGGTCAATATCCGGCTCTGCCTTCCCTTCTTTACTCATGTGTAGAAGACACTGGTGTTGTGGAACCCCAGCAACATTTAATAAGTTTAATGGAAACGTTAATCAAGCTACAAACAGAAGCCTATTCCACCAGTTTGGCCAAGAAGATTTGCAATCAGGCAGCTAACTATAAAAGACAGAGCAGACTTCTTCTGTTTGCTGTAGGAGATCACGTTTCATTCTATGACCAACATGGATTTGGGCAGAAACACAAGCTCTTTAACATCTGAGCTGGACCATTTGAGATAATCAAGAAGACTGGCATGGACGCCTACACCATTAAGGAACTGGTGGGGGGTCAGATTATCAACTGAGTTCACGCAAAGTTCCTTCAAGAATATTTGAAATAGGAGCATATCGTCCAGTCAAAGGGGGGTATTGTCAAGAAGTTGATGTGACTGGATGATACGCTATACATTCTGGCAGATCAGAAATTGGAATTATACGAGTCTCAAGATTGACAGAAAAGATATATATATGAAAAGTGAATTATTTAAAGTGTTGACCACTCAGCAAATTTATGGGAAATTATGTCAAGATTTTGAGATAGACAAAGAACTTCTAGAAAAGGGAAAACAAATAGGAGATTACCATGCAGATGATGCAATTGGCTTGGGAGACCGAGATTTAAGAGTTGAACAAAAGATTAGGGAGGAAAGTCTTTTGAAGAGGTTTTTGCAGATAAAGTCTGCGATTGTTAGAAGATTAATAAATTATTGATAGGGGCAATAGCTCCATATATCATTTATCGGGTTTTCTATTAGAGTCAGCGATCTTCATATCATCTGATTTGGTTGCTCAGTGGCTAATACCCTGTGCAAACCAACTCAGCGGAAGTAGGCCATTACGCTGAGAATTAACATTGCCAATTTCCCTTAATCCCTGATGCCCACCTTCAAGCTGAACATCATGTTGCAGAATACATTAAAGCTACCTGTAAGTCCCAGGGAACGTCCCTTGTGTGTGGATTGGGCACTTTTCCCATTTCTGAGTAAAAAGGTTCCAAAGAGGGTGGCTGTACCCATTGTTACCCAGAGTCACCTCGCCCATGTGGTAGATGAGCGCTGGGTAACAGCTCTCCCTCTTCAGATCCCTCCCCCAGTGCCCATGCTCACCTCAGCCAAACTTGTCCTCCAGATCAGGGAAATATGCACTGAGATTACTGAATTAAGGTCAATTAGTCTGAAACCAATTGAAAACAAGCCCGAAGATCAGAAACCACATAGTCAAAAAAGGATGAAGATTGAATTATTGGCTGAAATCACTGACAGTTTGATTTGGCCAGCAGTGCAATCATTTGAAACTAACCCCTTCTCAAAATTGTCAGGGATGATCCCCGACATGCTGGTAGTAGCATTATAAACCATTGAAAATAGTTTAAAGCTCCTATCTAGCAAATTGGGAGTTTCAGCTGGCACAACTTTTTTGACCAAATGAATGGCCCAGTGACTGGGCATGGGCGGGTTGGGCATCCCAAACCTGTTTCCAACCAATTTGGACCGCCCCTATGTGGGGTGGCCCTGGGGAATTCCTGTTGCTTGTTGGACCAGACACCATCACACCAACAGCCAGAAATGCAGTCAAACCTCAGCTCAAATGTTTGAGGTCGAACTGACAGCAACTTGGCCTGCCACCAAACTCTTCAATTTCAGTTCCTATTGAGCTTATCTGCCCCCTTCCCAAAAAATTTACCAGTTAGGTCAAATTTGAGGGACCCAATCCCTGCTTGTTCCCACATCAATTGACCACTATTGAATCAGTTGCATCGCACTGAGAAAATTTTTGGTCAATTTTCTTCACTTTCCTTCAAATAAAATTTTGCCACTAAAAACTATCAGTTTTCTACTTTACAGATATCCTTATGGCCATATTATCAATGGCATTACTCTGGTGGCCTGTCAGTCCATATACTGGATGGGCTTTACCATTATTGATGATTACTATGGCTCCCACCATCATCAACTGGATTCAACGGGTCAGATACTTCTGGCAATTCAACCCCTTTATTTTGACTATACGCCATAAAAATACTGGGATCTTGTAGCCTTACATCCACCATTTCCAAGTAAGGATCCGCCCCCTTGTCTCCTCAAATGTACTGAAACCACCTGCCAGTGACCTTAAAGAAATATCCCATTGGTACCATCCCCTGCAGCAAGACCACCAGTGTCTGGATTAGTCACCATTTGGTTCGTTTTCAGGTTATTCTTCACAATTTCCCTACACCAACAATTTATTGTTTCCCAATTTGTGGCTCCATACAACGTTGTACATGCGTCAATGCCTCTGGCATTCTGGCTTGCTTTTTGGATGCTCAGGCATCCCAACTGGAAAACCGGTCTAAACTTCTTCTGCCGTTTTCATAACATAATTGACCAACCATTGTTTCTTGCCACTTCCGCCCTGCTCTTTGAGGTGGGCGCCGCAGTGGTTACCCTTTATAAATGAACGTGCAATCATTAATCTGCTTTTTGTAAATGATTTGGTCACTTGCCAATTTTGTGGGTAGTATCTGCTTTACCTTGGAGAAACTTCTTCAGGCTGGCAGAGCCTCGTGGATTACTACCTCTACCCCACCTAATATTCAAGAAGGAAGTTCATATGTTCCTTCCCAAGATATTGTGAATCAGGTTCTTGATGCCCTAGCTGAGGTGCAAATGTATTCTGTGAATGCCCTTAACAATGCCGCTGCATTATCCCATGCCCAACAAGGGGTCACTTTGTTGGACGCTGTAGAAGTGGATGCCCGTCAGTGGGTACAAGGCCTTCTGAGTTCTTCCTCACAAGCAGGGGATCCCACCTCACTGATTGCTGTCATATCAGCTGCTTTGAAACCCCATGTTTCATACTCGGACTGTTTATTCCAATTGCTTTCTACTATAGTTGAAGCCCCCAGCTTGGCTTTTTTGGTCTCTACCTTCTGCAAACAGGCTCCTGCACTGGACCTCTCTAATCTATGCTTCAGGCAATCTTTAGATCAGGGTTGGATTTGGTTTCTGCTCATCACGAGGTTTGGTCCACCTCAAAAGGAATGGAGGATCAAATATGTACCGCTGCGACCACTATTACAGCCACCCCTCGCCATACTTCCAGCTATCAAAGGGGAAATTTTATGATAAGACTACCCAACGACAACATGGATGCAATTTCTACCATTGAACCAGTGCTAGTCCCGGCCTCTGAGCCCATAACTACTCCTGCGTTGGAGTTGGGTTATCCTGATTCACCTATAAATGAATCAGTAAAAGCCCAGATGGAGGAAGACAGTTCCCAAGCCCTTGTTCTTCCAAATTTTACTCCAGAAAAGGCCCCAACCTTCCCCTCAATTTGCCTGCCATTCCTTTAGTTGCAACATAAATGCCCAAATCTACCAAATAAACAAAACAACGCATATTTCTTATTACCTATGAAGATTAGTATCAGATCTCACCACGTCTCCTTTGAGGCTTTGGTGGATACTGGAGCCACGGTTAATTTCATGAGCGTTGAGTTAGCCCAACAATTAGAACTGGACATGTACGTAGGTCCATTGGTGATGGTGGCTTCTTCAGCCTCCCAGACATTGTATATAGTCCATCAGCCAATACCTTTTAAGGTACACCAGTTTAGCTTCTGCGATTGGTTTTCTGCTATGCAAAACTTGGTGTTTCCAGTGATCTTGGTGGTTGGATGGTGGCACTGACAACATGTTAGAATCCACCTGGAGTCGACATGTTGTCTTTAATTATTGATCAACTGGAGGGTTATTTTCCTTAGTCAACACCCTTAAGAAAACTCAAGGTCGCAGTTCTACTACTTCCCTCGTTTCTCCCGTGGGTCTTCTGCCCAATTTTCCCAAAGATTTAATGCTCTATCAAAGTATCTTCGATTCCAAAAAGGTGGATCATCTGTATCCTCATACTGAATTTGACTTGGGAGTTAGAACGATGGTGTAGTTGGTGAATATCAATTATCCACTGTATCCCCACAGAGGAGGAGGAGGTTGCGCTTAGCACTTGGTTAGATGATATTCTTAAAAAAGGGTGGTTGTTTAAAGAGACGTTGCCAGTCATTTCTCCCATTGTCTTCACCAAAAAGCTGATGGTTCCCTCCATCTCTGCATGGATTACAGACACTTGAACAAAGTTACGGTCCACAATCCCTACCCCCTGCCCCTGGAGCAGATGATCAGCCAAGCAATCGCCAAATCTCGTGTGTTCTCTAAGCTGGATCTTGTCAATGCCTTCAACCAGATTTGGGAGATGGAAGGTCAGGAATGGCTTACTTCTATCTAAATGAAGTGAGGCATTTTTTAATTCCACGTAATGCCCTTTGGGCTGAATAATGCGCCCGCTATGTTTCAATGAATGGTTGACACTGTACTAGACAATCTCTGGTTCACTTGAGTAGTCGCATATATTGACAACATTCTGGTTCACTCCCCAACTCCAAAACAGCACACTAAAGACTTGGAAGTGGTCATGGCTGCTTTACACAAGGCATGCTTGTTTGCCACGCCTTCCAATTGTGAGTTCTATAAAGAGGAAGTTACCTTTCTTGGGAACCTAGTTCTCAAGGATGGCTACGAAATTCCTCCCAATAAGTTGGATGCTATCCAAGAATGGCCAACTCTTACAACCCAGAAACAATTATTGAGTTTCTTGAGAGCCATTATTTTTCTAAAGAAATTTTCCCTGGCCCTTTCCCAGTTAGCTTCCCTTCTCCACCCCTTCACAGTCAAGAATGTGCCGTTTCATTGGACACCCAAATGCCAACAGGCATTCAAGTCAATAAAATCATTGTTTTTATCCCCGCCCAACCTGAAACATGCGGATCCTGCCATGCTGTATATCATTGCATGCGATGCCTCCTCAGTGGCAGTGGGGGCAGTTCTGCTCCAGGAGCATGATGGCTTGAAACATCCGGTCACCTACTTTTCCTGAGAATTTACTTCTATGGAGCAATCCTGAGCCATCTATAATAAGGAGTTGGCAGCTGTAGCATGGGAGTTGACTCATTGGAGGTATCTGTTACAGGATACTCAGCATGAGTTAACTGTGCGCATGGATCACCAAGCTCTAATTTATTTCCATAAACCCCAAAAATGGCACATTGGCAAGCTCACACCTATTGGGACTTGTGCAGTTTCAATTCAAAATTAAAATTTGTAAAAGATGCGCTTAACAAACTTCCCATCTTCTTAGCCGCACCCCAGCCCACTGCCTCTTGGACCCAGATGATTTGGACCTCATTAACATGATCCCTGCTCCAAAAATTTTGTTAATTGTTCCCCCATTGTCTCTTCAGTCACCCTTGCTCCTGACGCCCCATTAGTTGCACAGGTCTTAACCACCCAAATGACCTGCCCCAATTGTGTGGAGTTATTAGAGTAGTTGTCCCTACAAAGTCAAAAACAATTTCTATATTCCTTGGTTAAAGCCTCATTTATTTTAGGTCGCGAATTTGGGTTCCCTCTCTCTTCATAGCTGAGGTATTTCACACGCATCATGACCCTCCCACAATTGGCCATCCAGGCAATAAGAAATGCATTGACTTGATCAAGCAGACCTACAATTGGGCAGGTTTAACATAGGAAGTTCCAGCCTGGATCACCGATTGCATTACTTGTGCTCAGGCTATGTCAGATTGCTTTGGTAGAAATGGGCTTCTACACCCCTTACAACAGGTGAAGGGGTCATGGACGTCAGTGTCCGTAGATTTTATTGTCAAACTCCCCTGCTTTAACAGGTTTACGGTGGCGATGGTGGTGGTTGATTGTTTCACCAATTTTTCCCTTTTTATCCCCTGTGCTTCCACGATTACATTGGAGGAAATTTCTCGTCTCTTTGTGCGCCATGTGTTTTCACTGTTTGGTCTTCCGCAGGAGATCATCAGTGACCATGGTTCACATTTCACAGCTCAGTTATGGAGTGAACCTTTATCTATTTTAAATTTTCCCCCTGTCACTCCATGGTGTATCATCCCCAGTCCAATGGACATACTGAGTGAATTAACCAAGTCCAATAACAGTTACTGCGTTGCTATGCTGCAGCTGCACAGGACACCTGGGCTAATGACCTTCCCCTCTCTCAATTTGCCTACAATAACATGATTCATGATTCTACAGGGTTTTCTCCTTACAAAATGATGCTAGGATATAATCCTTTTTTTGTCAAACCCTGCTTGCAGCCCAAGGTCCAAGCTGTTGCAGATCATGCTGAACATATTAGGTCTACTAAATATTTAGTGCAAGAGCACCTCACTAAAACTATCAAAGACTATAAGCGGTTTGCAGATTGTAAGCGACTCTCAGGTTATGAAATAACAGTGAGCTCCTTTGTTATGCTCGATTTGCATCATTTGAGAATGCAGGTACCCTCCCGTAAGTTCACAAGTAAGCATTTGGGCCCCATTTGGTGGAGGAAGACACGGGTAATGGTGCGTTCCAGTTAAAATTACCAGCCCATTGGAAACAGCAACGCATCTTCCACATTTCCCAGTTGTCACCATTTAAGAGTACTGTTCCCATGGATCCTGAGCTGATTTAATTTAAGATGCGGCGGAGGCCAAAGTAGAAAATATCCTAGCATTCCGCAAGTCCTGAAGGTCCATTCAGTATCTCAAGGTCTGGAAAGGTTATCTGGCCTATGAGAAAAGTTGGGTTAAAGCCTGAAATTGCGCTAACTGCATGGAACCGGTTGAGGCATTTCATGAATCCCACCATGACGCTCCCCCAAAAAAGTCATGACTGTAATGGCGATCACGTTGCCCAAAGTGCACAAAAATGTGTCCCTGGTGCAATTCCCAGAAGTGGTGCCCTTCCTTTGGGAAAAGGAAAGGGTAATGTAAGTCCCAATGAATGTTACCTGTGTGTGGATCAGGCACTTTTCCCACTTCCAAGTAAAAAGGTTCTGAAGAGGGTGTCTGTACCTCTCATTACCCAGGGTGACCTCGCCCACATGGTAGACAAGTGCTGGGTAACAGCTCTCCCTCTTTGGATCCCTCCCCTGGTGCCCACGCTCACCTCAGCTGAACTTGTCCGCTAAAATCAGGAAAATCTGCACTGAGATCACTGAATCAAAGTCGAATGGTCCAAAACCAATTTTTTTCAAGCTCGATGATTGGAAACCACAAAGTCAAAAGGGATGAAGACTGAATTATTGGCTGGATTGCCAACAGTTTTGATTTGGCCAGCAGTGAAATCATCAAAACTAACCCCTTCTCAAAATTGTCCGGGATGATTTCTGACATACAGGTAGTATCATCAGAAACCATTGACGATAGTTTGAAGCTCTCATCCAGAAAATTGGGAGTTGCATCTGGCACAACTCTTTTGACCAAATAAATGGCCCAGTGACTGGGCATGGGCGGGTTGGGCATCCCAAACCTGTTTCCAACCAATTTGGACCGCCCCTATGTGGGGTGGCCCTGGGGAATTCCTGTTGCTTGTTGGACCAGACACCATCACACCAACAGCCAGAAATGCAGTCAAACCTCAGCTCAAATGTTTGAGGTCTAACTGACAGCAACTTGGCCTGCCACCAAACTCTTCAATTTCAGTTCCTATTGAGCTTATCTGCCCCCTTCCCAAAAAATTTACCAGTTAGGTCAAATTTGAGGGACCCAATCCCTGCTTGTTCCCACATCAATTGACCACTATTGAATCAGTTGCATCGCACTGAGAAAATTTTTGGTCAATTTTCTTCACTTTCCTTCAAATAAAATTCTGCCACTAAAAACTATCAATTTTCTACTTTACTGATATCCTTATGGCCATATTATCAATGGCATTTCTCTGGTGGCCTGTCAGTCCATATACTGGATGGGCTTTACCATTATTGATGATTACTATGGCTCCCACCATCATCAACTGGATTCAACGGGTCAGATACTTCTGGCAATTCAACCCCTTTATTTTGACTATACGCCATCAAAATACTAAGATCTTGTAGCCTTACATCCACCATTTCCTATCAAGGATCCGCCCCCTTGTCTCTTCAAATGTACTGAAACCACCTGCCAGTGACCTTAAAGAAATATCCCATTGGTACAATCCCCTGCAGCAAGACCACCAGTGTCTGGATTAGTCACCATTTGGTTCGTTTTCAGGTTATTCTTCACAATTTCCCTACAGCAACAATTTATTGTTTCCCAATTTGTGGCTCCATACAACGTCATACTTGAGTCAATGCCTCTGGCATTCTGGCTTGCTTTTTGGGTGCTCAGGCATCCCAATTGGAAGACCAGTATAAACTTCTTCTGCTGTTTCCATGACATAATCAACCAACCATTATTTCCAGCCACTTCAACCTTGATTTTAGAACTGGGCGCCAC
>JAKSZP010015328.1:0-23553 GCA_022478985.1 Massospora cicadina | reverse complement strand
TGACCATAGGTTCAACCAGTTGCTTACAGAATAAAGCGTCACCAATACGCCGTGCAGAATTACAGTGGGGGAAAAGTTAGTGGCGAAATTTTAGCAAGAGTCAGATGTTCAGTGTAAGGTCAATTCAGTGTAGAGGTAGTTACAAAATCTTGTTCCACTGAAAATTGGTTGGGATTGTGATACCTTTGTTTGTGCATTCCCATTTATTTTGTAAGATATAGGACTTAAGACAACATATCCTTACCAGTACAGTTGTTGGTTGATTCTCAAAGTTTTGTTTGAAATAAACCAATAACCTTTTCAGTCAAATTTTATAAATTGTAAAATTTTCCTTGTTCTGTCACTGCTGCTACCCAGAAATCATGTTCCCAGGGTTGTGCAACGACTGGGCCTTAGTGGCCATTCTTATGACGCTTCTGCATGCCCTCATCAAATATGGTTACTAAGAAAGTGGTCTGTTGGTGTTATCCTCACTTGTAAACGCCCTCTGGCGTCAATATGTCACATTGTTGTTAGAGATCTTTTCTCCTCGATGATTGAGGTTTCATGACCTCATCGCTCGCTCCACAATCAGTGGTTTCACAATGCATCCTGGGCCCTTAGTGGCTTCTGAAGAGTTATCCATGGCAGAACCTGGTGCCACCTCAGCAGCCACAGACTGGTTATTAGTTAATATGATGGTTACAGTGGTCACAAGTTTCCACTCCCTAATAGCTTCTCTTCCCACATACTATCAAGATGTTTATATAGCAATGCCCCAGCATTCTGGGTTGCCTTATGGGTGCTCACACACCCTTATTGGAAGGCAGTCATAATTTTATTAGTCAATTACATAGCAGCCTGACATCACCCTTTCCTTTTTTGCTAATCTTCAGAAAAGTTTAAATATCAGGACTCCATCCCTGCAGGGTACGTTTGTCTTTGTTTGTGTGGTGGGGCATTATGCTTCAATGCTATAAAGTGGATTGGAAGAGTCACCTACCTTATGACAAAAATAGGTTGTTCTATCCTGGAAAACAGGTATTAAACTAGGGGAATCTGAGCAGGCTGTGTGCATTTTTAATTTAAGAAGGATAGAAAAAATGAGGGTGGCTTGACTTCAGGCAAGGGCTGAAATAGAATTTCCTACAAAATTACTTCTTGCAATGGGTATATCATTGTCAACAGAGTGGCCAAGAAAGAAAATCATACATAGTTGTTGCAGCAAATAATGCATATACCCTGCTGACTTTGGGATAAAATGGTAAAAATGAAAAAAACGTGTAGAGGGGTCAACTGTGTTTAGGGTTCACAAGCCCCATCGTTGGCCAGAAGGGCTGTTAAGATCAACTCAGGGGTGCTTTATAATTAAGGCAAAGGTATCAAACACACTAATACAATGTACCTTATGAAGACAGTGTCCTTGGAAAGTAACAAGGGAAGGAAACTTTTATTTGTCACATATATACTTTAATTAAAACTTTAAAGGAGAATCAAACCATGGTACTGAATACTGACAGCAGATTTGGGGCTTCACAAGAGATAGTCTTCTTTTTCTAATGGTAGTATTTACCTCCATCCAACATTAAAACATATCCCCTTAACAATGGTAATTCCATTTTGCTATGCTCCTCTCATCTTTCATTACTATTGGTGAAATTATTTGACATTAAACAGTACCAAGGTAATCAGGGAAAATCATCTAATGAGAAAATACATGGCTACTATGGCAGTAATTTTGAGGCACTATCCATAAAAACAGTAGTCAATCTATTAGAGCTAATATTCTAGAAGAAATGCTGAGATTAATAATGGTAACCTAATTAGCAACAAGTTTTACATCGGTGCTAGGAAACTTTAATCTCTTGTTGCAATCACTAATTGCAACAAGTTTGATTCAAGTCTAAGTAAGTTTGATAATCTCATCAAGGAGATTAGTGTGCACCCAATGTCAAGTAGCAGTTGGGCTAGCAAAGTAAAGGGCACAGGATTAAGCTCTGCACCATCCAAAATTTTTATACGCCCCAGTGACACCGGTGTCCTGATAAAAGTTAAAAAAACTAGCAGTTAGTGTTCCACAGAGATTTTGGCTTAGAAAGTGAAATGTAACAATTTCATCAATACTCCGCATTCCCAGCCCCTGTTATCAGAGGAGCACAGGGTTCGATACATCCTGAATATCAATCAAACAGCACTTTGTGAAAAGTTCTATGGAGATATGCACAACCATTTCCCAAATGCAGTATATGTTGCACCGCACTCCATGACCAGCGGTTGGTTAGATCTCAGGTTTGAAAATAAACAAGCAGAGGACAAAGCTGCATAGGTGCATGTGGTGGTAGACCTCCCAGATGGTCAACCGGTGGTTGAGACAAAGTGCACTCAGTGGACCAATACAAATCTAAATTTTTGTAAATTTTGACTTTCTCCCCACAACAATAAAGCGCACAGTGCTGGAGCTTTACCTCAAGGCAGGGCTTAAAAGATATGTGAAATTCAATCCTTTGAAATTGAACACTCTACAATCATGCTAGACCTGTGCACGGACAAAGCAATTGCCATGATCACCCCATCCACAGTCATTGCGGAAATTTTTGACCCAAATCCCCCACACCACAGTTGTGTTTGTTGATGACTGGAATCCCGCCCGTTCTGCATCACAGTGGATAGCGCGCTCCCTATCTGCACCTTTTGTCACGTTTTTGGCCATAAGGCTCACACCTGCCTCACCAAAGAGGGAATCACACAAAACGAAATTCTCCCAGATGCACTGGGAAGTGCAGACACCTATTATTAACCAGCCATTGATACCGATGCCGCCTTCCCATGGGGCGCAAAGGGGTGTTAAATTCAGGTCAAACCTGTGTCCCTGTAGGAGTGTAAGAAGGCCAAGAAGGCCCACAGAGCAGTGGCCACAGCCGCGTCTGTGATCCTGCCTGCCCAGACCCAGGATGACATTGAGTCATTTGCAGCTGAAGCAGCTCATGAATCCATTCACCAATCAGATTGGGCCAACCAACCTGAGGACCTAATGGGTGAGTCAGATTTACCTGAGCAAGATTACCAAGCCTTGATCAAAACTGATTCTACCACCCATTTCCCTCCCAAATTTCTAATGATCTTCATTGATGCACCTCAGGAACACAGCAATTTATGAATGTGAACCAAATAAGCAAAAAAGAACACCAAAACCACAACAACATCCAAAGTGATGGGGTCCCTTAAGCCCACGTATAAGTAAGTTCACCAAACGCAGGCTATTACTGCTGCTGAGAAAGTGGCAATGGAAGGCCAAGGGGGCCCTTCCCATAGCACCTAAGGTGCAATGAGGGGAGCCTTTACAATAGGGACGTTGAACATTGCTGGACTCAAGGCCTCACCATCTCAGGCTAGGAAACTGTGTTTTTTATAACATAATTTACCTGTGGACATCCTGGCCATTCAGGAAACCCACTGTCCATATGGTGCCAAAGAAACATGGGCAACCTGCTCCTCCCCTCCCTTTCTTTTTGGTCGCTTCACTGTGGTGTGCTTATATGTGCGTTTTATATTTTTAAATTTATTTCTAAAAATTCATACCTTGATGGCTGTGTGCTTGTAGTGTCCTTTTCATGGGACAACTGAAGTGCATTCTATTGGTAATATTTAAGCCCCAACCTGTGCGCAGGCTTGCCAGGAATTCTTCTTAGCCAATACTTCCCTCCCACTTCCTTCTGACCCATTTGTGGTGGGTGACATGAACTGCTAGGCCAACCCGGCCACCTACTGTTGGCCTTCTGCGCCTGCCCCTCACAGGGGCACGTAGAACTTTTCATTATAAAAGCCACTTTGGGGCTGTTTGATACCCTACTTAAACATGAACCACTGTTTCCCAACATGTTCCATCCCCATGTGAATAAAGGTCAGATGAGGTCTATGTCCCACATTGACCTTATTCTTGTCCTGTTGAACTTTCAGTCTCAGGTTGCACAATTTACAATGACAAAAATCAATTTTTCTGACTAAAATTTGGTGTCAATTTCCACCTCTTTGTTGCAACCAATGGCACAGGCACCAAAGTGGTGCAGACTTCATCCAGCCGAGATCACGTCAACCAGGTTTTCCTCATGGGTGGACACCAAAACTTTGGCACTGGAGTTCACCACACCGTTCTGTGAAAACCACTTACTACCTGGTCAACCTTCAAAGTGAACACCATCTGCCAGGAATGCCACCTCTCATTGCGTCACTCTCAGGCTGCATTGGCAGTCATTATGAACATGCTTGCAGAAGTGGACCACCTGGAGTCTAACATCCCAGCTGCAGGCTATAGCCCATATTGGGGTTATAAGTGGGCAGAAGTGTCTGTTCATCTCAACGCACTGGTAAGACAACACAAACATTGCGTTTGTGTGCAGTATAAGACAAAAAATATAATGGTGGGTGACATGTGCTCCGCCTATTTTTTCTGAAAATTCTTCACACCATGACAGAGCTTGGCATGCACACAGGTGATGCGGCTTGAACAATCCATTGCAGATACTCCAGCCAAAGTGGCAATCAGAGTTAAAATTATTACTCCAAATTGTATTGCTCCAATCCAGTTGAACCAGCTGAAATTGACAAATTTCTCAAAAGTTCACATATCTGCACCATTTCCCGTTACCCAGAGTTGATGAATTTAATTTCTTGGGATGAACTCTGGTATGCCATTTGTGGTGCACCACACATGAAATGCTCAGGTCCAGCTGGGATACTTTATGAGTTCTATAAGAAATATTTTAATTATTTCTCCTCTTTGTTGCTTGCCTCAAAGAATCAGGTTCTGCTAGAAACGAGACTCCTTCCTTGGGGCCAGGAGGCTTTCACAATAACGCTGTATAAAAAAGAGAATAAGCTGAATTTGGCCAACTGGCGCCCCATTTCACTTACTAATACAGATAATAGATTATTTACAAAAATTATGGCCAACCGCCTAGTGGAAGTTGCCTCTGATATCATTTCCTCTGAAAAATTTGGTTTTATCCCCAAGCAGTCTATATAGGACAACATAAACACTGTAGTCAACGTCTGCCAATCCATAGCTATTGGGTCACTTGATTTTTAGACCATCAGAAGGCTTATTATAGAGTCAACTAGGATTACCTCAAAGCCTGCCTCCACAAGTTCCACCTCCCCCATCAGTTCATTAATTGGGTGATGTTGCTTACAGAATCTGCCACAATGGCTGTGCGTGGCCCTGGCTTCCTCAATGACGTAGTTCGCCCTCAAAGGGCCTCCGCCAAGGGGACCCTTTGAGCCCACTCTTGCATAACTTCAGACTCAACCCACTTCTATAAAACGTGAATGCCCAACTTACTGGTGTCCATGTGAAAGGACAAGCACCAGTTAAGATGTTGGCGTTTGCTGATGATTGTGTGGTTGGGGTGTTTAACAACCAAGATGCATGCGCGCTTGAGGCTAATATCCAGGCTTAATTCAGGGTCAGTAACGCTGCACTTAACGGCTCCAAAACCAGAATCATTTTCCTTGGTTCATTCCAAGCCCACTGGTCACAAGCACCCCCTTTCCTACCTGCTTCAGCAGCTAGCTCACGGGTTTTCTTGCCCCACCCACCCCATACCACCCCGCTTGTGCTCTCTTTCATGCCAAGACCCACTTCTGGTCTGGTACGCCATTTGGGTGTGTTGCTGGAGGAAGGAGGGTACACCTCGTCAGTGTCAGAGAACTATATTATGGACAATGTCACAAAATGCATCGCCTCCCTCAGAGCCCACCAAACTTCCATACTAGGCAAGTTGTGCTGGCCAACTCTATGCTCCTATATAAAGTTTGGTTTGTGGCCCATGCTATCACCTTTTCCCCATCTTTCTTCACCTCGTTATATGCACTCCTGCAAGGTTGTCTTTGGGTGGGCAGCCCACCGCCAATGCGCCTGGATGTCTTGTTTGGCCCTCGCCATAGAGGTGGTATGGGATTGCTCAACTTTGAGGCCCATGCCACCAAAATACTTGGCACCTGGATCGCTGCAGTCACCAACCCCACACTCCAAGACCAACACTGGTCACATGCGGCCCACTCCAATTTTTTCTGCGCCCTAAGCCCCAGCAATCCTACCTACCCCCATTATCTGTTAAAATATCTTGCCTCAAATCCCTCTGCTGCGGGCCCATATGGGACGTCACCCCACTTTAAATGAATTCTCCTCTCAATGTGGAGCGCTGAGTGGAGAATTTGCATCAGTGGGCACACCGCCCAGAGGGGTCGCCCTACTCCCCGCTTCACACAGAAAGTACAAGGCCAAGCTGTTCTGAACAGTTTGATACCAAGGAGGTCCCCTATCATGGCCAGAGTGGATTATATGGACATGTTGGACATCCCCTACTCCCTAGAAACCCAGAAAGACATTTGGAAGTACGCCTATTACCCTCTTTTGCAGCCACATGTTTGGTCCCATGTGTGGCAATGCTTGAAATGGGTATACTGTACTGCTGAGAGATCCAACGCATCACACTCCTCATGTGTTTTGTGTGACCAATATGGGACTTTGATCTACCACCTGGAAGAGTGCCTTCCATCAAAAGCGATTTGGCGTAAGGTTCAACGTCGCTTTTGCTAGGAGCAAACACAGCCCTTCAGCCTATCTAAGGACATCTTCGCCTTGCCCTTGAATTCCCCTATACAACCTTCCCTCCAAGCCTTAGTGGTAGCAATTGCAATGTGGACTATCCACACGGTTATCTTGGATGCCATTTCAGGCTCTACTCCTACCCTCCAGGAAGCTGTACGCTGATTCCAGTCACACCTTATGGACCACTTTCAAGCATGGCTGTTTGGTTACCTACCATCCTATCAACGACAGTTGGTTTTATCCTGGTGTTAATTCTTGTCATAGAGTCTTGATACTGCCGAGTCAGTTTGCACAGGGCATTAGCCACTGAGCAACCAAATCAGACAATATGGAGATCTCCTATTCTTAATAAAAACTTAATAAACTTTACACAGAGCTATCAGCCCTTACTTTGACCTTTATTATGTTACTAATATGCAGACCTCTCTGCAACAACCTAATTTCTGAAAGAAGTCCCCCTCTCAATCCTCCGAGTGACTCTTTATATCTTGATTCTCCAAACTGGATGCATCCTCAGCTTGGTAGTCTTCTATTCATTTCCCCCTTTACTCAAAACTCTCATTTATATTGAATCTTGGAATAATTCCCCTTTCTTGCCAATTGGTCGGCATTTCAATTGACTATTATCAATATACCTTTTTTGTCAATCTCAAGACTCATCTCAATTCCCAATCCAATCCGCTGGTATAGTTAGCATATTGTCCAGTCATATCAACTTACCAACATTATCTCCCCTTTGACTGGATGATATGCTCTTACTGTTTGTATGTTTGAAGGAACTTCGTGTGAACTCAGTTGATGATCCAACCCCCCGCGGGTTCCTTGATGGTGTAGACATCCATGCCAGTCTTCTCAATTATCTCAAACGGGCTGACCAAGATGCTGGAGAGCTTGTTTTTCCTCCCAAATATGTGCTTATTGTGGAATAAAACATGGTCCCCTACAGCAAACAGTGGAAGTCCGCTTCATCTCTTCTGATCAGCTGACTGATCGCGAATCTTCTTAGCCAAACTGATAGAGTCTGCTTCTGTTTGCATCTTAATCAACTTATCCATAAGATTCTTCAAATATTGCTGGGGGTCCAACCCAACAGTATCCTCTACACACGAGTAAAGCAAGGCAGGCAGAGCCGGATGTCAACCATACAGCAGTTGGAATGGGCTCTTACCAGTGGATGAATGATAGCTGATATTATATGCAAACACAGCTGTAGGTAGAAGGGCGCTCCATTCCAAGGGTCGATCCTTTACCAATTTATGAGGTATGTTCACTAGGGTTCCATTAACCCGCTCCACCATTCCATTTGATTCTGGATGATAGGGGGTGGTCAAAACCCCACGGATCGCCATCAACTCATTCAACTTTGGTAGAATTTGTGAAGTAAAGTTGGTTCCATTATCCATTGAAATGAACTGCGGGAAGCCGTGTCACTGTATAACACACTCCATAATAAATTTGGCAGTGGTGACTGCGCTCAAGTCGTTAATGGCCCTGGCCTCCACCCATCGAGTCAAATAATCAATGGTGACGATTATATACTTGGATTGATTGGCGCTAGTTGGCAGAGGTCCCACTACATCAATGGAAATGGTGTGCCAGGCGAACTGGGGTTTAACCAGCTGGTATGTGGTCTTCTTGTGGAATGGTTTTTCCACTTGACACTGATGGCAACAACTAACTGTTTCCAATATGTCATAATGTATGCTCTCCCAATAGTATTGGGGTCACAAAAACTCCAGCGTTTTCCACAATCCTCCATGATGTACAGCCCGATGAGCATCCATAATAATCGCAGGTCTGGCTAAAGTTTTAGGGAAACTCAACATCAAATCTCCGATCTGTTTATATTTTTCTCCCCATGTAGGAAAGTATCTGCCCTGAGTCCATCTAATACCTTGATCACTTGCGGCAGCTCATCCTGGTATTTGTTCACCACCATCTTCTCATACATTATGTCAGCTGAATCCTCAGTGATAGCAGCCGTTGGCAGCTGAGAAAGACAATCTGCATTTTGATGTTTTGCTCCTGGATGCTGTATAATCTCAAAATCATACGCCTGGAGCTTCAGTGCCCAACATGTAAGTCGCCCTTCCTGTTCATGCAGATTCTGCAGCCAACACAAGGAAGCGTGGTCCATCACTACTTGGAATCATACCCCATGTAGATATACCCAAAACTGTTTGTAAGCGTAGATCACCACTAAGCACTCTTGCTCAGTAATGGTGTAGTTCCATTTGTGACAGTTCAATCTTTGACTACAAAATGTGACAGGATGCTCTACGCCATTGTCGTCCTTCTGAGATAATACTGTCCCTATAGAAGAGAGGGAAGCGTCCATTTGCACTATGAACTGTTTGTTAAAGTTGGGATATTGAAAAATGGGTGAGCTTGCTAACTCAGTGTGCAACATGTTTAAAGCATTCTGGCATTGTTCTGTCCAATTGAAAGAAGCATTTCTTTACCAACTTGAAAAGTGGGGCCCCAATAAAATTGAAATTGGGAATGAACCATCAGTACCTGACCATCCCCAGAAACACTTGGATGTCCCGCTTACTACATGGGCGAGTCATCTTGCTTATCACTTCCACCTTAGCAGGCTTTGGTTTAAGCCCATTTGAATCCATGACGGACCTGAGGTATTCAATTTTTCTTTAAAGAAATGGCACCTCCAAGGCTTAATTTTGATATTAGTGGCCGCTAGTAGTTATAACATCTGTTCCAAATGGACAAGGTGTTCAGTAAACGTCTGCAAGAACACATTGATATCATCTAGGTAAACTAAAACGCAGGACAACTTTAAATCACCTAGAATCGTATCCATGGCATGCAGGAACGTAGCTGGGGCGTTGCACAACCCTTGTGGCATGCGAGTTGGCTGGAATAGCCCTCTTGAAGTGATGATAGTGCATTTCTCCCATTCCGCTGATGGCAATTTGATCTGCCAGTACCCAAGATCAGATCCATGGCAGAAAAATAATTCGCCCCACCCAATCAGTCTAACGCATCATCAATCCATGGAAGAGGATAGGAATCCTTCTTCATTACATTATTGAGTTTATGATAGTCAATAACCACTCAATTTGTGCCATCTTTTTTCTTTACAACGAGCACTGGTGATGCTCACAGACTGTTCGACGGCTCTAGCATCCCCTGCACAATAAGTTTATCCACCTCGTTGGAGAAAACCTCCTCTGCTGCTTTGGAATGTCTAATAGGTCACGATTGAATGTAAGAGTGATCCCCTGTATCTATCTGATGTACCACCCCTTGAGCGCACCCCAAATCATGATTTTCCTGTGCAAAAATATCTTGATACTTTTCAAATAATGCCATAGCCTGTTCTTGCTGTTCCGCTGATAATCCAGTAAGCACTTCCCACAAAACCATGGTCAATATGCTGAGCGGAGAGCTTGTCAGTAGTCTGAGATCCTTCAAGGAGCCATGATTTCTCCATAAAGCTCTTTAGGGACATCAATTTCAAGCCCAGTCCCTACTATGCACTGATATCCAGATGGTAGGCTCAAATCGCTTGCTTCCCAAAGCGGAATCCCTTTGTAATCATAAATCTGGTTGGGGAGGACCCTGGTCCACCGCTTCAGTCATCAATAACAAACAGGAATCACTCCATCGCTGCATGCTAGATTGATTTAACTAGAGCGGAATGGCTCCATTGGGATTCCACAAGAAGTAAAAAAATGGGGATCTGTTGTCCTAAAATATTAAGAGTTTCCTCCACCATATTTATCACAACACCAAATTTCCTCATAAATGCCGCGCCAATTAACATGTTGTAGCTGTTATTTGGCAAAACCACCGCCGGAGAAAAAGCCTGGACTGACCCAAATCATAAGGGCAACTCACTATATGCTCCTTCAAACACAGTGCTATGAATCCCTGAAGTTCTGTATACTACTCGATGGTCCACATCTGGTTTGAGCAGAAGCTTAGCCACCAACTGGGTAGAGACTATGTTCACAGGGGCTCCCATGTCAATGATAGCGCGGATTTTTGTGTTTTGAATGAAGATGTCACAATAATTACATTCCGAGTAAGAGGAACAATCAGTGTTTATTATGCGTACATCCAAGGGCTTAGTGTTACTTAAAAAGGAGAAAATAACCTTGCCGACATGAGGCTACTCATTGACAATTTTTTACATCAAAATTGGCTACGTTAACCCCTACTAAAGAGGCAGCGGCCGTCAAGGGATCCACGTTACTTGTGCCAGTCTGTTCCAAGATCTGCCACACATATGGCTTCTGTGCGTCCTGATGGAACTCAGGGCTTGAGGGTGAATTTTTTCTTTTGGAAATAGAAGCAGGGGTGCCAGATGGAAGCTGTTGGTATAGCAATTCATCTTATTGAGTTCCAAATCCTAGCCAATTAGAAGCTTGGGAATCGTTAGGGACAATTGGATTGACCATAGCGGAGGTAGAGCGTTCCATCTCTACCCCACTCAAGCTTTTTCCTGATTGGTTTCCTTGGTTGGCATCGCATACACTCATATTTTGCTAGGGCAGTTTGCCTCATAATGCCCTCTTCATCCGCACTGGAAGCAAGTCTTCATGAAAGGTTCATGTATATAGCATGCAGCGGTAGGACCAGTGTGAAAATTAATGGTATGTTTCTAAGGTCATGAATGAACCAGCAGATCGTACCTGGGCCAAAAAGGATTCGCAGATCTGTATGATGGACAAACACATTCCAGCAGTTGATAGCTTAGTCGCTGTAGCCCATACTCTGAAGAGTTAGGTGCGGGGATAGCAGAGGGTTTTTGGGCTATATTAGGGGCGTCAATTGTGGCGGAGAGTTGACGTAAGGTATTCATGATAAGAATAAGTCCTGCATCTCCATCCAAAACATGAAACATAACGTTATATAGTTCCCAATATGGTTTGATGGCTGCCATCATCACAATGCTAACATCCTCGGTGGATAAAATGTTAGCTCCAATTAGTACATGTGCTTCCGCTGAGAAACGTTCAGAAAAATCTAACAGGGTCTCATTTTGGTGAAATTGTATAGTCAGGAAGTTGGCTTTCCATTGGTCCATCTTGGTTGCACCCCCGAACAGATGGAGAACAATTGCTTTAATTTCTTCATAGGATGCTGAGCTGTTTGGAAGGTAGCAGGTAACTTGATCAGCGCTTCCCACATCTAGAGAAGACAGTAACAGTTTTGCTTTCCGCCAATCAGAAGCCCCTTCCACGGCGAATTTGGATTTGCTTAAAGTAACCATGTAGATTACCATCATGACTGAAAGGAGATAAATTTTGATTCGCACAGCTTCTCCTTGCTACAGGCTCCTGCAGCAAAGATCAGGCGAATTGGTTCTGGAGTGACTAAGGGAACCATCCCCTTGTGAATTATCATAAGCTGGCTGGTTGAGCTCAAATATGGCATAATGAACTCGAAGGAAGTAGAGTTGCATGGGGAATACATTTCAGCGCCAGAGGGATATTCATTAGCAGATCCATAGCATTGTTCCCCTGAATCACCACTAACTGCACCATTCCCCCTGGCTCCAGCATACTCCACAAAATGCTCGTTAGTCAACTGCTCCACTTTAATCAAATGGCATCTACACCGTCCATCCTGGAATTCCTATTGCAGCGTTGCATATTGATATTGCAACTCCTGATAATAAGCCCACTCCTCGTGCAGCAGCTGCTCCATTGCTTGTAGTTGCAAGAGGACATCTTCAATTGTATTCTTCATATAGTTGTGCTGTTGGCTAGCGTTATCCGCCTGTTGATTAGCATTGTTTATTTGGGTAAGGAGGGCAGCTTGTTCCTTGCCAATCCCTCATTGGCCTGTCAAAGGGTATCAAATCGTTCTTGCATGTCAGCAAACTCTCATGTATCATGGATTGGAAGAGGGAAAACTTGATGCTGCTCAGCCTGGCTAACAGCTTCCAATTATGTAACCCGACGGATTATCTGGAGATATTTGGGGGACGTTGACCAAAGGATAAGAGTGTTATCAGCCGTTTGCTGACCACTCCATTCAATACAAAGTTGGTTTACTTCAGCTGATATGAAACTGACTTGATCTGCCACTTGCTGTTCCACCAGTATTATTTTTTCCTTAAGCTGAGCAATTACAGCTTTGAGTGCTTACACCCATTTGGTTAAATATTTCATAAAGCGCTCAGTAATGTTTCAAACGTTGTGACGTCCCAAATCCACTCCATCAATAGGCTATGCCAATCCAACAGTTCATCAATTACCCAAGATAACTCAAGATCTAACTGGGGTACCAACATGTCCAATAGATGGCAGATGTTCTCAACATGGTGGTCCATTTGTGTAAGTCTTGGGGAACGTCTTTGGCTCTTGATCGGGTCATCTTCCTGTTCCCAAATAAAAAGACACCAAAGAGGATGGCGGTAACTCTCAGCACTCAGGGCAATCTCGCTCACGTAGTAGATGAGGGATGGGTGACAGCTCGTCCACTTTGGATCCCACCCCCAATACCCACACTCACCTTGGCAGAACTGTTGCGGGGAATTAGTGAAATCTGTGCTGAGATTACCAAATTGAAATAGGTCAGATCTAATTTGGGTGGCAATCTGGCTGATGCCCAAAATTTGAATGGCTGTAAAAGAATGAAGAATGAGATATCAGCTGGATTGTCTGATGGTTCCAATTCAATCACTAAACCAGTAAAACAAATATTGGGTGCCATTGATGAGGGTTCAAAGCCCTCTAATAGTAATTCAGGTGTTGCGCCCAATGTGCTGCTGTTGACCAAACAAATGGTTAAATGACCAAGCGCGGGTGGGTTGGCCATCCCAAACCCATTCCCAACCAAATGGACCCATCCCTATATGGGATGGCCTTGGGGGATTCCCGTTGCCCGTTGGGCCAAACACTGTCATGCTAACCGTCAGAAATGTAGTTGAGCCCTGGTTTGGACGTTTGAGGTCAAACTGACAGAGACTTGGCCCACTGCCAAATTTTGCGATGTTAGTTCCCAAAGAATAAACATGCCCATTCCCAAACAATTCACCGGTTAGGTCAAATTTGTGGGACCCAACCCCATCCTGTCACTACCCAATTGACCACTATCCAATCAGTTGCATGTCACTGAGAAATCGTTGGTCAATTTTCTTACTTTCCTTTCCAAATAAAATTTTACCTAAAAAACAAAATTTTTTATTTTCCGTTCTGACTGCATCCCAGATGGCATTTCCCTGGTGGCCCATCACCCCGCACTCCAGGTGGGCTTTACCAATTCTTTTGATCATTATGTCTCCCCCCATCGCCAATTGAGCCCAGCGAGTCTGACACTTTTGGCTTTACAACCCCGCTCTTATGAACTTCTGGCAACAATACATGGGGATCTTATGGCCCTATGCCCATCAATGGAAAGAAAGAATCCATATCCTTATCGCCCCCAATAAGATGGCCTCTCAAGCCAAGAATCTCGTCGTAACTATCCTAGTAATCCCACCTCTAGCAGATAGAACCACTGAGTTGGGAATGTGTTCAGTGTGGTTTGTCGTTGGGATACTCCTCACCCTGTTGTTGCACCACCACTTCGTGATATTACATTTTACAGCTCCATATCAAGTCGTACAGTTGAAAATGCCTCTGGCATTCTGGATTGCTTTTTGGGTGCTCACGCATCCTGAGTGGCAGGCCAGTCTAAACTTCTTCTGCCGTTTCCATGACAATTTGCCCAAGCGCCCCCTGTACCTCTGAAAAAGAGTGATCAAAGTGGTCAAGCAGAAGGCGAGTATCATTTTTCCTTGCTCATTTGAACTGCATCATATATCCAATCTCTATATTGTGGTGAGCCAACACAAGCAGTAGCTGGCAAATAGACAGTTGCACATAAGTGACTAGATAATCCTCAATTTCACGGGTATCAAGGTTGTGAGTCAACCCCATTGTTGTCACATCCAGATAGGATATGTACATGGCATAGCGATTTTCTTGGTCTCATTGGTTATATAATATACTCAAGGCATACTCCCCCGCCTCATATTCATATAATCAATATCCACATAACAGCCACTCCATAATATTCTGCAGCTGCTGAGGGGTCACATTTGTGGAGCGCCGTAGTTGGTTAGCCATCAGCCCATGGCAGTTTTCTAGTTGCAGATTGATCATAACTTCATCATTACCCAATTCAGTCACAGTGAATAATATTGGTTTATCATAAGGTGCCTCCCATACTTCTTCCGCATAATGTGCATGGAATCTGATAGAATGGTGATGTAACAAATGAGGGCTCATCATTGTATTTTTAGCGTTGAAGAACTACAATTGACCAATGGTCCACTGTAGTGAGCACCACTGTTAATTCTCAACGTAGAGTCTTGATTCTGCCAAGTCAGTTTGCACAGGGTATTAGCCACTGAGCAACCAAATCAGATGATATAAAGATCTCCAATTCTTAATAAAAACTTAATAAACTTTACATGGGGCTATTGCCCCTTATTTTGACCTTTATTATGTTACTAATATGCAGACCTCTCTGCAACAACCTAATTTCTGAAAGAAGTCCCCCTCTCAATCCTCCGTGTGACTCTTTATATCTTGATTCCCCAATCCAGATGCATCCTCAGCTTGGTAGTCTTCTATTTGTTTCCCCTTTTACTCAAAATTTTCATTTATATTAAATTTCGGCATAATTCCCTTTTCTCACTAATTGGTCAACATTTCAATTGACCATTATTTGTATACCTCTTTTCATTAAGCTTGAGACTCATCTCAATTCCCCATCTGATCTGACGGTATGGTTAGTGTATCATCCAGTCATATTAACTTCCCAACACCTGGTTTCCAGTTTGGTTCATCAATTCAAACCCTTTCCTTCATACATGCTCAATAGTGGTGCAAGCCTCTACTCATGATACCCCTTCCTTTATTTGGTGTTCCTTCTGGCATCAGGAGACAACGTTAGCTTCTCTGGGGCGCCTCTAGCTTATATTAGTGCTTGTTAGTTTACATATTGGAAGTGTCCATCTCATGTTCAGAATTCACTGAATAAAATTAATACATCAGTGTTAGGAAAAAATAATGAATACTAAATAAAAGATGGCCAATATAAAAACTAGGGACACAGTCCATAATAATATAAATATTAAGGGATTATGTTGCACTGGCAGAGTATGAGAATTTGACTTCTGCCATATTTACCAATATTTAATGAATGAAATCAAGGGTGCTAACAGTAATTTAGCACATATTCAGCAACTATTAAAAACATGGGCTTTGGGGTCAAGTAATTTTTATTTCATTTAAGATTTAGTAAAACAATAAATATTTAAAATATAATTAAATGGTTGTTCAAAGCAATTTCAACAGGTGACATAACAACCAGTGATACTTTTTTCTGGAAAGGGCAAGGCGTTGCCGCATGAGTGTCAGAAAGATCATCACCTGCTGAAAATGCCATCTCCCTATGCATAAAATACATGGGCATAATTGGAGGTGAATGATAACCATTTTCCAGATTTTGACCTGCGTATCTTTGTGAAAAGTACAAATGCACACCAAGCAAAGATTGATGTTGAAATTTATAGGAACTTACAAGGAGATAACCAACAAATAAACCTACAAGCTTGTAAAAGGTTTTGCGCTAGCAGGAATAGGGATTTCAGGTGGTATAAGCTGTACTGCAGCAGACCTTTTTATAATCTATTAGCCTATTATGTAGGGACCTGAGAGACCAAGTTGGCTCTTGTTGAAATTTGTCTGGTTTTGATCAATCACTAAAGCAACCAAGAAACTGCTGTCAATGTAGTCCCAAAGTCCTCTAATTGACAAGGGGAGAGCCATATTTGCAGATGCATCAGAATGGCCGCAGTGTGCACTATGATGCACAGAAATGCTTAAAGATGAAAAACTAGAATGACAGAAGGGGAATTATTATTAAAAACACAAAATGAAGACCTAAAACAGAATAGGCCAGTACCTCACAAGTAAGGGCACTGGCCTCTAATAGGGTTGGGTTTTGGCAGTTGGAAGCGTTATAATCAAGCACTGCAGATCTTGGGCATCTTCTGTAAGTCCAGGGGAACGTCCCCTTTGTGTAGATCGGGCGATTTTCACATTTCCAAATAAAAATGATCTGAAGAGGGCAGCTGTACCCCTCATCACCCAGGGAAATCTCGCTCATGTGGTAGACAAGCACTGGGTAAAAGCACTCCCTCTTAAGATTCCTCCCCTGGTACCCACAATCACCTCAGCCAAACTCGTCTGCTGAATTGAGGAAATCTGCACTGGAATTACTGAATTGAAGTTAAAAGGTCAATCTCATTTGGAATAAAGCCTGACAATCAGAAACCCAATACTTGGAAAAAGACAAAAAGAGATTTATTGGCTGGAATTGCAGACAACATTGAGCCTTCAAGTGAGATGATAGCCATTGCTAAATCCCCTTTGGAATCATTGGGGATTATTGCTATTAATTTGAAACCCTTAGTTCAAGAATTGGGAGTTGTGCCTGACACCACAAATTTGGCCAAACGAATGCCCCAGCGACCAGGCATGAGAGTTAGCCATCCCAAGCCCTTTTCCAACCAATTGGGACCACTCCTATGTGGGGTGGCCATGGGGAATTCCCATTGCTTGTTGGGCTAAATGATGTCACACCAACTGATGTAAATGCAGTTGAGCATCAGTCCAGGCATTTGCAGAAAAACTGATAGTGACTCAGCCTGCCACTAAATCCTTTGATGTCAGTTAAAATTGAAATTATCCACCCCCTCCCCCAAAAATTCGCCAGGTTAGGTCAAATTTGAGGGACCTGATCACTGCTTTGACCCATTATCAATAGAACACTATTTAATTAGTTGCATTTCACTGAGAAAATTTTTAATCAATTTTCTTTAACTATCTTTCCAATAATAACCCTTTACCTGATTCAAGTTCTTATGTTTAAGACTAAACTGCCTTTTCCACTAGTATTCCAGCAACCCTCAGGGTATATGGCCATGTTCATCTGGTATTTTGCTAGGTGTCTATACACAATTATGGCTCATGGGTACTTAATGGCGGAACTCCTTTCTAGTTCCATAACTGTCATACCAGCAGCAGCGCCACTGGCATTTGGGTTTGCCATTTGGGTGCTTTGGCACTTAAACTGGCAGGCTGGTCTAAAAATAACTTTTTGCCTGACATCTTCTCAGTTTTTAGTTATCTCTAAGTTTTGTGCTCAAATTGGGACAAGGTCAGTTCACAAATTATTGTGAGAATTGGGGTTGGGAAGAGGTGATGGGGCATTACATGGTTAAATGTTCCCTAATTTGCTTCCTTACTTTTTTGAAATACTTACAGATTGAGAAGCACTTCATCCTTGGTGTTCTGGAATTTTGCTTGGCAAAGGAAGTGCAAACTCAAAAAAATTGGGAAAATAATGAAAGGAAAGATAGTAGTTGGTTTTAGGAATTAAAATCCATCGTAAAATCAAACAATTTTACCACAAGATAAATCAACAACTGTTAGGGATTTCTGAAAATGAAGAACAGATTGAGAAAATGGGCAATGTGATTAATTAACTTGTGGTACTTTTGTTATTTTGACAGTATAGTTGAGGAATTTCTCTACACAAACATTAATTAATTCAACATACAAAATAATAGGAAGTATGTGGATTGGATTATGTGCAATACAGGTTTTTCCCAAAATTTATTTTGTTTTGTTCTATCTGAAAAGAGGTAGTAGGCACCAACTATAATATTGCTCTTTGTAGAAAGCCAAAAAACATTGTGTTTAATACTAAATCATAATGAAATTTCTAATCAAATTTAAAATAGTTTTTTTATTAGAGTTCATCTGAACTTATTAGTTATTAGCGTGAATCTATAAACCAAGAAAAATATATTATAATTTAGAGTTGTAGGTCTTGTATTTTTTGTGTAGAGTGCTTTATAGAATTTTTATATAGATTAGGTTTCTATACTAAAAAAATCTTTTTTGCTTTGTTCCTCTTAGCAAAAACAATTAATATACGCTAAAATTTATACTTAGAACAAAAATTTTGATTAACAGATTTGGTTTTTAATAAAAATATAATTTAGTATATCATATATATATCTTAAAAGATAGACAACATATTGTGAGCTTTCTATATTAGTATATATCTCCTATAAACATATATTACAAATAACATTTAATAGAATTTAAAATATATATAATTTACTCTAAAATTTTTTTATATAGAGAGGATTAGTATTCAAAATGACTATTATTTGAAAATAGCTTTTCAATTTCATTTTTCTATAGATAGAAGTCTTTTATATATGAGGTTTTTTTTTCAATTCAATTGACTAAATTGAAGCCAAATTTTACATTTTTTAAAAAGATACAAAACCAGCCACTCAAATTTGGGCAATTAAAACAGAATTTCAATGCCAAAAAGCCTGCTGCCCCAGCTTGGGTGGTGGTGCGCTGCCTTCTGGAATCCTTCAGCCATCACCAAAGTGCATCCAGGTTGTATCTGCTAGCCCTCCCAATGCCACCAGGCATTACAAACCATCTTGGGACTTAGCCATCATCTTGCAAGCTCACAGGCAGTGCTCTAGAGCCCTTTGATGCTCACTTGGAGCAACCTGCATTTCAGCCTCCAGGTTGAATATGGGAATCTTTTCCCATATGTAATCATGGCCATTATCAAGATGGCCATGACGTTTTTATAACCTTCCAGTTATATTGACTTTTGTCATTTTAAGGGCTATTTTGACCTTGGATTTTGATCCAAGGCCAAAATGGCGGCAGCATCTAAGCTGCCAATCATTTATAAAAAATATTCCGCTTCCTACTGTTTGCACACAGCTCCCAGATGAGGCCACTTTGGTGGTCCAGTTTGCAAGGTTGCCATTGTTTCTCTCCCCCAAACGCCTTCACCATGAACTGACAGAGGGTTTGGCCACTTATGGCACAGACCCCATGTTGCAGTTTGTGGTTCCCAATGGGGCGGGTCAGTTGGCAGGGCCTCTCACCTTTGCAACAATCAACCCTTTCCATCATGACACCCACCTTGTGATTCCCCCCAAACAGTGACCAGATCTGCATTTTATCACCCTTTTGGGACGTGTTGAAAAAGCTGCACCATATGTCCCTTGCACTTCAAATGGATAATTCAAAGTACAAGTGCCACACAGCTTCTGCCTCCGCTGCTTCCGCATGCCCCCTTCTGGTGTCAGGCTGGCTGCTGCCTCACCCAAATTTTTTGATTGCAGCGTGATTCTCTGACCCCTACCTCAGCTAATTCTATTGCTGCTTCCAAAGCAGCAGCCAATCAAAATTTAATTTCTTTAAATATTTGTTGGAATTACAGAATTCTGAGCTGATGGCTGAGACAGTTTCAGCTGAGCTGCCAAGGTGTTGGGATTTTTGCTCATATTCCCAGCCTGCTAGATTACCAGGAATCTCTAGGGGACAATTCCCTAATGCGAGGTGAATTGAAAATCGATGGACCCTAATTTTGGAGTAACTATGTTTGGGGGATTTTGGGATAATCGCCTGGTAATATCCATTGGGATCAATCTGGACAAATACTTAAGATCTCGTTGGGTGGAGTTGCCAATGAAATAGGGGCACCTGACAGTGATCTTCTATTAGGTGTATTGATTGGGATTGGTTGGTTTTCATCACCAACTAATTGAGAATGAGTAGTAAGTTGGGAGGCGAGTGATGCCGCCTGCAACTAGTGAATAGATCAGTTGGTGTGACCTGCCTTAATGGATAATAAGTTCAATTACCTAAGCAGGTCGCTAGCCAAATATGGTTGATTCGCTTAGAATGAGAGGAAAACGTTAGGGACACGTTTTCTGACTCTTTCCTTTTAGTTCTTGAGGATGTCCAATGGTGGAATCCTATCCAGGATGGGGAAGACCATTGCTGCCAAGACAAGGATGGGTGATTCAATGGCAGTGGCTGTCATTTCATCAAAGAGGTGTCAAATGAGGATTAGATGAACAGATCTTTTTTTAGTACTAGAATTAGATGAACAGATCTTACTATAAATTCCCTAGATTCACTCATAAAAATAAAAACAGGTTTTAGTAAAGCAGTTAGATAGTAAAGCAGTTCTATAGCTTTTCATCTGGTATATAAATTTATTGCGAGGAAGGCCGACCATGGGATGGACACTTCCAAATTTGACCCAAAAGAAACAAAACTTAATAACAGGGAAGGCACCCCAGAGAAGCGATGCTATCTCTTGTTGCCAGCGGGAATGCCACTATGGGGAGGGGGAGGGAACGTGTGAAGGGGCCGTAGCCACAATTGAACACGTGTGGAGGAAAGGGTCTGATTTGATGAACCAAACTGGGAACCAGGAGGAGACCAGCTGTTGGTGACGCGGTGGGAGGTATCCAAACATCCACGCTTGAAAGTGGCCCACCAAATGAGACTGGAATCTGTGGACAGCTTCTGGGAGGGTGGGGGTGGAGCCTGCGATGGCATCCAAGACAATCGTGTGGATAGTCCACATGGCGATTGCAACCACCAGAGCATGGAGGGAGGGTGGAAGGGGGGAGACCACTGATAAAGCAAACATATCTCTTGACATACTGAAAGGATGTTTTTGATCCTGGCCAAGCAGACGTTGAACTTCGCGCCATATCACTCTAGAGGTAAGACACTTCTCCAGGCGGTGGAACAGCGTTCCATACTGGCCACACATGACGCAGGATTAGTGTAAAGCATTAGAGCGCTCAGCCATATGGTACAATCGCTTCAGGCAGCGCCACACATGGGAACGGATTTGAGGCTGCAACAGAGGATGGTGTGCGTATTTCCAGATAGTTTTTTGGGTCTCAATGGAGTAGGGGATGTCCATCATGTTCAGGTAGTCCACCCTGGATAGAACATGGGGCCGTGTGGGGATCACGCCATCTTGAATGGGCAACCCCTGTACCTCTTGTGTGAACTGAGGAGAGGGGCGGCCTCTCTGGGCTGTGTGTCCACTAATATGAATTCTCCACTCAGTGCTCTGCATGGAGAGGAGGATTCGTTTGTAGTAGGTTTTAGTACCATGAGGACCTGTGGCTGATGGGTGGGAAGCCAGGTATATCATCAAGGAGTGAGGGCTCGATGGATTGTTAAGGCCCAAGGCGTGGGAGAAGTTGGAGCGGGCTGCGTGGGACCAGTGTTGGGAGGGGAGAGTAGGGGCAGTGATGGCCGCAATCCAGGTGCCCAGGATCTTGGCACTATGGGCTTTGAAGTCAAGCAGGCCCATGCCACCATGATGATGATGGACAAACATGACCTCTAGCTGTACTGGTGGTGGGCGGCCTGACCAAAGCCATTCTTGCAGAAGGGCATACAAGGATTTAAAAAAGCCTGGGGAGAAGGGGATGGCGTGGGCTCCAAACCAGACTTTGGAGAGGAGCATAGAGTTGGCTAAAACAACCCTTCCAGTAAGGGAAGTAGGGTGAGCTCTGAGGGAGGCGATGCGCTTCATCACGTTGTCTAGAATACGACTTTCCATTACTGCTGATGCATACCCGCCTGCCTCCACCCACACACCCAGATGGCGGACAGGCCCTATGGTAGGGCGTGGCATGAAAAAGAGCACTAGTGGGGCGGTGTGGGTTGAGCAGGGAGGGCGAGCACGTGTGCAAGCAGATGGTCTGGGCTGGGCACTGGTCGCTGGGGCCCAGCAGGTTTGATACTGACCAAGGAGGATGATTTCAGTTTTGGAAGCGTTCAGTGCAGCATTACTTACCCAGGAATACTCCTGGATGAGAGTTTCAAGTGCACGTGCATCTTTATTATTAGACACCCTAACCACACAGTCATCTGCAAACGCCATCATCTTGACTAGGGCTTGGCCTGGTACATGGATCCCAGTGAGGTGGGCATTCACGTTTCGAAGTAGTGGGTCAAGGCTGAAGTTGTATAAGAGTGGGCTAAGGGGATCCCCTTGTCGAAAGCCCCTTTGAGGTAGGACTACTTCCATTAGGAAGCCAGGGCCACGTACTGCCATTGTTGCAGATTCTGTGAGCAGCATCACCCAGTTAATGAAGCGGGGGGTAAGCGGAATTGATGGAGGCAGGCCCTGAGGTATTCCCAGTTTACTCTATCATAGGCCTTCTGTTGGTCCAAAAATACAAGTGCCCCAGAGGCTGTGGACTGGCATGCGCTAGCCACAGAGTGCACGTTGTCCCAAATTGACCTTCTGGGTATGAAACTGAATTGTTCTGGGGAGATGGTGGCAAATGCTACAATCCCTAAACAGTTAGCCATGATTTTAGTTAAAATTTTTGTATCCATGTTAGTTAAAGAAATGGGGCGCCAGTTGGCTAAGTCTAGCTTGTCCCCTTTCTTGAAGAGTGTGATGGTGAAGGCCTCTTGTCCTCCTGGTAGGAGGCGCGTTTCCAGAAGGCTCTGGTTAGTGGAGGCAAGCAGCAGAGGGGATATATATTTGAAGTACTTTTCAAAGAATTCAAATGGAATGCCATCTGGGCCTGGGTATTTCCAATTTGGTGCACCACAGATGGCTGTCCATATTTCATTCGGAGTAATCAAATTCATTAATTCTGGGTATTGGGAAATGGTGTGGATGTGGGATCAGTCAAGAAATTCCGCCACTTCGGCTGGCTGAATTGGATCAGATTGGTATAACTTGGAGTAATACTTTTGTATTTTGATTGCCACTTCAGCTGGCATATCCACGATGGAATCATCCAATCTCCGCACCTGTGTGCAGGCCACGCTCTGGCGTGGTGCAAATTTTTTTTAGAATATGCAGTGCACTTGTCACCCTCTGTAATGCGTTTGGCCCTGTACCAAACACAAAACCGATGTTTGTGTTGCCTTTTGAGCGCATTGAGGTGGGTGGCTGCCTCCGCCCACTTCTGGCCCCATGCAGGGCTGTAGCCTGTGGCTGGGATGTTGGACTCCAGGTGTGCCAACTCTGCCAGAGCGCACAAAATGATGGCCAATGTGGCTCATGAGCATTGGGAGGAGAGGTGGCGAGAGTGGCGGATGGTATCCTTT
>JAKSZP010015327.1:0-23624 GCA_022478985.1 Massospora cicadina | reverse complement strand
GGGTTCAATCTATTTGGGTGAGTTGGTGAGAATTGGCGAATATCTATCTATATATATATATTCTATAAAGTTTGGGAACGGAATGCTGATATGTAATTATTTAAAATAATCATATAAATTTAAATATCAGTTCTATTTAAAATCTAGAACGTATATTTCTAATGGTAATTATATAGCAATTTGGCTGTGTATTTTCGTATTCATTTAATTCAATAGCTTCATAGGCTTTGATATTTAGTTGGTAGTTTTTGGCTGCTTTGGAAGTTCAATAATTGGTTTTTGCTGAGTGGTGGTTTATTTTTTGGTTGCTTTGATAGGCTCAGTAGTTTCAGGCAAATGATTGATGGTTTAGTTAATTTGGCAGGCTTAATTGATTTTAGCTAAGTGGTTGGAGGTTGGAATTTTTAATAGGTTTAATGGTTTCTAAACTTATTGATAGCTATCTACCAATATAAAAGCTAAAATAATTTAGATTCTGATTGATTTGATAAGTTTATTTTATTTGGCCGAGTGGTTGATGGTTTTTTGGTCGAATCGATAGGATACAGTTTAGCTTTGGAGGTAATTAGTTATTGGTTGATTTGATAAGTTCAGTTAGTTTTAGCTGAGTGGTTGGTCTTTTTGGTTGCTTCGATTGAGCAATTAGATTTAGCCGAGTAGTTATTGCTTAACTATATATAAAATCTAAATTAATCAATTCGAATCACCTGAAATTCTAGACACCGTAGCGAAGCACGGGTAATTCCGCTAGTAAATTATAAAATTCTTGATTTTGTAGAACCTGATGCTTCACATTGAGCAGTGCAAATTTTATAACGAAAGAGCGCGGCATAACGAGATTTAGTTGTCGCGCTTTGGTGGTTAATAAAATAGGTTAAACATAATATAATTGATTAGCCAAATGGAAACCCCCGATGTAGGTAACCTTTACCTTGTACGCTTCGCCCAATGCCACGAGACTTTTCGTGTCCCAGAACTTGAAGCTCTATCGGATCTTGAACAGGTCCCTTTCACTTATGATCGTGACAGTTATGATTCTATGGTAATAAAGTTTGGTTTTATGACGTCTCTCACTCTTTTTCTTTTATATTCTTAATTTTTAAGCTGTTTTGGCCTTGAACGAAAGAAACCGTTGTATTTGAACTATTTGCCAATTTGTTTGTTACAAGATAAAAATATTGCGTATAAATTGTTTTTAATTCTATTATGTTTATTAAATAATTCTTTATATAAGAGGTTTAAGCATAAGCTATAAAAACTTTTGTATAATGGTTAACTTAATTTATATATTGACATAACAATGATTTAGCTTTGTCACAAGGTTCTTAGAACGGGAGTCCCTTTTCTTATTCCATACCTATTTTTGAATCAAGCTTAGTTAACATTCTTTGCCTTGCATAAAGATCCATTATTTGAAAGTATTTAAGCTTTTATGCCTTATGCTTTGAAACGCTGCGTGATTGCATCTTTGTATAAAATGTAACGAAGCTTCATTTATATTGTTAGTCAAATAAAAGACTTAAGAAGCAAGGGTGCTTTTGGGGTTTACAGTAATTGATGATTTTAGTTACACTGACAAGTCATATTTATAAATAATCAAGACAAAATTTATGGTATTTTTGATCAACTTAAATTGAGATTTGACTCATAGAATATAGTGCCCCTTCCTTATTATCAAAGTAGAATCCGATGAGAAGGCTCGTAAACTGATTAGACGTGGAATTCTTGTGAATTCTATCTATCATCTATGGGCTCAAGGGACTAGCTACGCCAATTTGCATGCTGAAGTTCGAGCCCATTCGGAATATTGGGTAATAATGAGATTCTTTAGTCTTTTAATGTCGCTAGCCCTCGTTTAAAGATTGTAGCTTCAAATTCAAAGTGATAACCTTTGGGAGAACTCGGGATATCAAGGATCAAGTCAGAATTATCAATGAATTTTCTTATCTTCCTTTTAATGGCAGAATTGACCTGAAGACACCTCAGGAAATTTTTGCGGTTATAGAAGATTTTGGTTTGGATAACAACCAGACACAGCCTGCGCCAGCCTTTTTTGAACCACGGCAGTTGTTTATGGGGCGTTATTTAGAAAAAGGGTCAAGGGAGGTGATTGGCACATACGACCTCAAAAAACGAAATTACCTTGGCACTACCTCAATGGATGCTGAGCTATCGCTGGTTATGGCCAACATGGCATTGGCCAGGCCGAATGCGCTCATCTATGATCCATTTGTGGGGACAGGTGAGGTTTTTATGTATTTGATTTGACAGTGATAGGAAGCTTTCTTGTAAGCTGTTCTCATTTTGGAGCCTTGACTTTGGGATCAGACATCGACGGTCGCCAGCTTCGTGGGAAGGGCGAAGCCTCCGTCTCAAGCAATGTTGATCAGTACAAACTGAGCAACCGTGTACTTGATACTATTGTTTTTGACATATGCCACAACCCTTGGCGCAATAACACCCGTTTTGATGCTATCGTGACTGATCCACCATATGGTGTGCGAGCGGGGGCCAAGAAACTTGGAAGGAAGGGTGGAGCGCGACCTTTGAACGCTATTCGCACTTTTGACGGGGTGCCTGCTCATCTTTGTCCCAACTACTTCCCTCCTAAGATTAACTACGTTATGCCCGATGTACTGGCAGATTTACTGGATTTTGCCGCGGCACACTTGCAAATGCATGGCCGTCTGGTCTTTTGGTTGCCTAATGCGGTTGAAGAGTAATCCCAATTTTTTACTTAGCTAACCCATAATAGAGGAGAACATAAACTTGCCCCATCCCACCCATGCCTTCGACTTCTTGCTGATAGCGAACAGGCCTTTAATGGTTGGAGCAGGCGTCTCCTTACCATGGTCAAGGTTTGTGAGCCTGAAGGCGCTTCCATCTCAACCGCCTCCTCCGACCCTTCTATTGCACTTTTTAGAGAGAGGTACTTTCGCCCCAAAGCATAATCAATTCATTTGTAACTAAAACTATGCTGCTTTTTAAATCATCTTTGATACTTAAATTCTACAAAAGTAATATTATTTAGTCACATGGAAACTTTTAAATATAAATTAAGAGGCATTGATATGTTTAAATTGTATCATTTATAATAGTTTGTAAGTTACAATTTATGTTGATTTTTAGATATTACCTTAAAGCTGCTCTTATTTTAAAAGCATTATTATATTAGATTTAAAGCTTCAAATAATTGCTTTGGTTTTTAATTTTTACTCTTTGGTTTTTATCAATATTACGCGACAGGAGACGACACATTCGAGGTCAACTATTGATTTAACTTAAAGTAACATTATTGTTTAGATATTTTTATGATCTACTTAGCTTTGTTCTTTTTAATTACACTAGCTTACGTATATCCCAACCAAAGTCTGTCTGCTGCTCTACTTGTGTGAATATTACATCGGCTGTAAATAATCTAGGCGAATAGAAAATAGGCTTTGATTTTTTTGTTCCTTTATATTTATGCATATATATGCAAAACATATGGAAAAATAGTAAAAACAATATAAATTATTATTCATAGATACTTTAACTATTGTATTGATAACCAAATAATCTAGTGAACATTTGATTTGATACTAATCTCTTTTTTATTATAGAAACAAACTATCAATATCTAAAGTATATATATAAACGCTTACATATACTAAAGCAGTAAAATTAAATCTATGACTTTCATTGAAGCACACAATCAATAGTTTATAAGTGTTTACAATCAACATGCTTACTCAAAATTGCAGCTTATTATAAGTACTAGATATCTTGTCAATAGGTTTCCTATATACCCAAGATATATATCAAAAAATAAGAAACTTCCACTAAAAGTTTTAGTATATGTTAAAAGTATGATTTACATAAAAGTAAAACTTTAAGATAATTAATATAGTTTTGAGTAAATCTACTACTAAATAAAGGATATACAATTGAATATTAAATAGTGTTCACCTGCTTTAAGCATCTAGTGTCCATAAAAAACTTAGCTAGCTGAAAATTATTGAACAGATTGATGAGTTAGATTAAACCACAAAACTATTAAAAGTTAGATTATACCTTAATTCCTTAGAAGCCATACATATTTTGTAAGGAGGTCAACCTTGGGAGAAATATACTATGCTAAAAGGGGGAAGGGGAGCTCAATCATAGGTAGATAATGACAAAACCTAAAATGGAAAACCTCTCAGCAAAATTCTGATAGGCTGAGACTATAGATCTGGCTTTACCATGGCGTTTGAATGGACTACGTTGATATACTGTGTAGTACCCATATATCTTATAGTAAAGAGTTAAAATAATACGTTTATTATAAAATTAGCTTTTATCTAGTTGGTGTAGCTTTCTCTTAAATTCTCAGCTGTGATCCTAAACTAGTAAAAATATGTTAATTTTGTATATATAAACATCGAGTTTTTAACTCAAACTTGGGTTTAATCCTGACATACTCAGGTAAGCAAAAAATCCTAGTTGAATTTATTTAATCTCACATTTTTTCACTTGATATAGGGATAGTTTAGATTGTCCTCAATCTTGTATTCTTTTTAGTTCCTTCCTTAATCTCCAAAAACATTATTCTCAAGCAATAGCCTTCCTTCTAGAAGTTGAATTTAAGCTTGTAATTTTTACAATGCTAATAAACTGAGTCATTAGGACTCAGGTACAGTCAACGGCCACACAGACACAATGACTAAATCTAAGCAGATATTCAGCATGCTTCTAAAATTGAATCCCCTCAGGTGGTAAGATTATAATCCTTGCTCCTCACTCCAACCTAGTCATCTACTTAAAACACATTCACTGACGTACTGACTGACTGACATCTGAAACCTTCGAATCTGATAAGGTTCAATCTATCTGGATGAATGGGTGAGAACTGGCGAATCTTATCGAATCTGAAATCATCGAGCCTGATGGGTTCAATCTATTTGGGTGAGTGGGTGAGAATTGGCGAATATTATCTAATAATTCACCAAATTGCTCACCTGAAGCTAATCGATTCTAATAAGTTTAATCTATTTGGGTGAGTGGGTGAGAATTGGCAAATAAGATCGAATTTGAATTATCGAGCCTGATGGGTTCAATCTATTTGGGTGAGTGGGTGAGAATTGGCGAATATTATCTAATAATTCACCAAATTACTCACCTGAAACTCAACAAAAATCAGTATTAGAGTTTAGGTAGGATAGTCAGCTCACCAGCCACGAGGGCAACAGTGAAGCTGTTAGTCCGAGTGGCTCGAGAGTAGTGCTGGCACAGCCTATAGGCTACAATGTGAGCTTATCATCTGATAAACTAAATACCGTAGCGAAGCACGGGTATTTAGATGTTAGGTTTATATATTTTAAAAACCTGCCTAATTTGATTCACCTAATTAATAATATACTTTTGGCAAGTTAAGTAGAAGTTGATTTAGTAGTTTGGAAGATATGTCACATACATCTAGTACTAAAAAAAGAAGATATGTCACATACTCAACGATTTTAAGTATAAAGAGATGTTTCGGGTAACAGTTTGGTGTTATTTGATTGATTCGATAATTTTTTTTGTTTGGCCGAGTGGGTTGATGGCTTTTGTTCGAATCGATAGGACACAGTTTAGTTTTGAAGGGTGATTAGTATTGGTTGTTTTGATAATTTCAGTTAGGTTTACCTGAGTGGTTGGTGGTTTTTGGTTGATTCGATTGAGCAATTAGATTTGGCTGAGTGGTTTTGTTTATTTATAATATAAATTCTAAATTAATAAATTGAAAATCTGAAATTTTATAGACACTGTAGCGAAGCACGGGTAAATCAACTAGTCTTAAATGAAATGAAAAGGTAAGCTTGATGCGTGAGATACCAAGGCTGATTAGCCTGGCAGGTAAATCTTCTTCCACCCTAGTTCAGGCTTTGAGTTCGAAACCTGTACTGGCTAGAAAAATTCTCGGTGTGCTATATTTTTTTCAAGGTCAACCCACCTCAAATATTTTTTAATGCATATGATACCATTTAAGCAACAAAGGCAAGGTGAATTGTTGTGCTCCACACCCTAATCTATATGAAGTAGCCATAAGTTCAACAACTCTACATCTACTATTTTTTACATAAAACACTTGACTTATACTCATCCAGATCAAGGAAACTATCAATGACAGCTTAGTATGGTATCTGTTGTATAATATGAAATTGGTATTCTCATCTATTGTATTACTCAAGTGTTTACTTTCCTTTTGTGTAAACAATCACTTCAGTTAGAAATACTGGCTTGTTAAATCACCAAATATTTACAGTTTATATATCCTCTGTGTGGGAATCCAGCTAGTTTTGTGCTTGCTGATGCTGGTTGCCACTGGATTCCACAACTGGATTGTTTAAATTAAAGCTAAAAACACTAATAAAATAAAAAGCTGGTTTTATATGTTTTTATTAGTGTAAGTATGGGAAAAAAAACCCTCTCAATATCTGACCATTCAGTATTTAAACCATATTGAGGGTTGAAGGGAATTCAATGGTAAGTTGGAATAGGCTTAGTATAGTCTAAATTAGAAAATATGTAAATTCAACCTATCAAAGCTCAGAAAACTCAATTCATTTTGGCTGAACAACAGATGAGGAGCTATTTTTTGGCAAAACATACCCATGAGGTAATGATTTAATGAACTTCAGCCAATTTCCATCTGAGAAAATTATTTCACCTTGGGGGACCTCCACCATGCCTATAAAAGGGGGTGGTACCCGCTTAGGTGTTGGCTAGGAACTAGTCATGACCTGGGGAGAAACCTCCTATGGACTCCCCAGGTTCCCCCACATGGTCTAGGCAATCTGACTTCCTAACTTTGTGCTATTTTTCATTTAGTATTCATAAAAGTGTCATCCTAATTCATGGGGTTCTCACTAAGAATTGACCAGAGTCTTTTGGCTGATAAAATTATTATTACTATTTAAATCACTTTTATAATCATTACAAACTTATAAATGGCCAACATTTCCCCCTTTTAGCCTATTTTAACCCAAGACATTCTTTTCTTTAAGCTGGGAGGACAATTGTCCAACACTTTGATCTGGTGTTGGTATTCTCCAAAATTGGAGAAAGGCTCAGATGTGTCACTTATACCACTGATATTTGATTTCACAAAATCATAGACTTAAATAATGTACACTAAGAAAAGCTTTGATACAGACCAAAGCACCTGTGATTTAGCATATATATTGATAAGATACTAAAATGGCTGCTAGTATATGTTTAATGGCTGACCAATAAGTCTAATGAGTTTGGAAATGATAGCATTTATAATTTATACCAAATAATAGGATACAAAAAGGGAGGAAGTTACAAAATATAACTTTATGGATGATGTAAAAATCTAAATGGTTGCAGTTTCAAACATAGTGGCTTACTTTATGCTAAGAATCTAGTTCCATATCCAAGTCTGTTTGTGTACTAGTATTAGGGTAAATATTATTTACTTAAAAATTTCACTTGCAAGTATATTTGAAAAGCTTAAATAAAGGTTGGGGTTTCCTTTAATTGCTTGCTTTTTCAAGATTAATCTATCTATAAAATCATTAGTTAGTAGAAGCGTTGCAATTGGCACTGCAACTGTTTAATATGGCAAAGATATGTTTGCACAGCAATTGTCATGGATCCAGCTAATTAAAGTAAGACTGGGCTTCCAATCTGGGTGTGTGACAACCCAGTGGAAAGTCCAGAATGCCAGTGGCATAGAAGCCCTAATGACTTGGAGAAGAGACGTGCTATGGTTCCTGTGAGGGTAATAAAATTAAGTAACGTACCAAAGGCCCCATAGTAACCAGATGACTGCGTTGTGGCAGCTGCGGGTCTTACTAGGGCAACCCCAAGGGTGGAAGAAGCATGTAGGATGACTAATCCTCCTGTTTTTGTAGTTGGTAATCTTGGTTTCAGTCTCAAAATCTTTAAATTCAGCTATATATATATATTTATTTATATCCATTGAATGTTGCTGACCCACAAAAATTGAGGATTGGGTTTGCAAATAAGATTAAATTGTCTTGATTCAAATATGGGGTAGGCTTGAGATATACCTTGCAATTGTTGGGGGTGCTTCAAACTGCTGCATGAAGTCAGAGAAGTTGTTAGAATGGCGGATTGATTTATTAATGTAAATTGGGGTGGATTTCACCAAGGAACAACGTTCTGGATGATCCAGCAACTGGGCTTTATCTCCAAGTTATGAGAATGGGCGTTCATTACCCACAGATGATGTATCAAAATCTGCAGAATGGGAGGCCTCATCTCATCTAGATCGCACTGAACCAGTGGTGGATTGGCAAGGCAAGTTAGGTGAATGACAATGGCTGTCCCAAGTGAGGGATTGCAAAACTTTTGGTCAGCCAGATCGCTCCAAACTGGTAGTGGGCTGGTGAACTGGATCTAGAATACTGGGAACTCTTCTGGTATGTCAGATTGGAGGAGCAGGTCAGGAGGGTAACTTCTGATGACCTCAACTAGCATGCAGCAAGCCAGCTGGGTTCAATGGATTGGAGTGGCCACTCAACGATCATCAATCCCAGAATGCTGATTGCAGCATGTTAGTAGGACTAAAGAGAGAATATTGATAGTAAGTAAGCCAGTTGAATCCGTGGAGAAGGTTTTTGTAGCCAAGATTTTATTTAAACCGAGCAAAATAATGAACTGACAACCAAACCTGGGAAAAGCAATTGACTTATAATTGGTGGTGGGGGAAGGAATGGGGGGATGGCTTTAACTGGGCAGCTGATGTGCTCTTTCAACTAAACCCTTGGGTTGATGTTGCAAAGAGCATCCTGGGTTTAAGTGTTGTCAGTTAGCTTAAATATGAGGCTGTATATGATTTGACAACTAAACCCTCAGATTAACAGCATATGTTATGGTTTCTGCTAATTTGAAGAAGACTGTCCATATTGAGAGGGGTTGACATTTCCAGTTGATGGTACAAAATACCAAAGGCTCAGCTGCTCTAATGACTTTTAAAGGGGTTCTTTAAGGATATATTAAGGGGAAATCTGTTTAGATAATATACCAAAGGCCTCTACAACAAGCCAGGAGGCTGAAGTAGAGGCAACCGTGGGTCTTACTGAGCAATTAACAAGGGTGGGAAAGGCAGGGAGGGAAACCACCCCTACAAGGTTTGTGGCTTTTTAATAATATATTTGAACATGGCGGATCATTTTTTATAGCATGGAATGAATTGTGACCAAAATGACACTGATAGCACTCAAAAAGGGGGTGAATTGATTTAAAAAAAGTCTCCAGCACCCATGGCATGCGCAATGGATTGACAATCAATATTGTAGAGGTAATCGTCTAATATCCTAAATAAAGTGATGTCAGGCCCATGGATTGGAACATCATCTTGCTGATCTTCATTATTATTATGCAGATGGCAGCATGCATCACCAGATGATTTGTCAAAAATCAGCAAGGTGAAGGGGAGGTTGAATTCCATGACAAAGGGTTTAGCACAAAGTTGCTTTTTATTAAGTAAATCTAAAGGGAAGTAAAGCTAAAGAATAAACTGACAATCTACACTAAGGAGGTTGGTTAACTATATAGTGGATGGGGGTGGGAAAGGGTTCTTGGAAATTCACAATGACTAAGCCTCTTGCTGGGCACCCTAATCATCATCCTAGGCTTCTTGCAATAGAGTTGAGGGGAAGGCATTACAAGTTTCATATGTCATCATAATAGTTTTGGCTGCATGTCTTCCAAATTGAGGAGAAAGTTACTGGATTACCACCAAACTTGAATGGATCTCGCCAGATGGGTAATTAACAAACACCAGTTCTGCCAAGACTTGTTTTATCAAAATTGTAAATTGTAAAGATTTTTTAGTAAAGTTTGTGATCTTCAGGTTTGATCTGTGACCCAAACCATTCTAAACCTGATCTGAGTTATTATCTGAATTAGGGCTTATATGGGAATTTAAGTGGGGAGGGGAGATTTATTGGATATCTTCAGTGAACAGGTCACACCTAAGGTGGTCCTGAGGGTCCTTCCTAAGGTTCTAAACTGAACCACATCTCTGCACACCACTTTAATCAATTTTACAAGATCAGAAGAGGAAATGGGGGAAAAGAGGGAGGTTCTTTAGAAGATAGGTCAGTAACCTACCGCTCATCTACTACATGAGCTAGGTCTTTTATCCTAGAGATGGTTCTACTGGGGCTTAAGTTCTTTCCTAATTCTATGTGGAAATTACTCACTATCCTCTGGAGGGGCAGTGTCAAGAAATTGATATGAATGGATGATAAGCTATACATTCTAGCAGATCATAAATTGAAGTTGAGGCAAGCCTTGAGATTGTGCGGAAAGTATTGATGTAATGTGAATTGATTGTAGCCTCAATAGTTTGGCAAATCAAGAATTATTCTGGCTGTACCCTTAAGATAGACAAAAACTCCTAAAAGGGAATGAATAGGAGATTACTAAGCAGAAGGGCGTAATCAACCTAGAATACCAAGATAAGAGTTGAGTGGAAGAATGAGGAGGGATGTTTTTAGTAGTCCGCAGATAGGTTCTGCATTTTGATACTATAATAAAAGTGTTGATCAGGACGATTGCTCCATATTTATGTATATATACGTTTTTATTAAGGATCAGCAATCTGCACATTGTCCATTTCGTTGCCCAGTGGTTAATACCCTGTGCAAACCAGATCAACTGATTTGACCTGTATCGCTGAAAAGTTAACAGTGGTGCTCACTACAGGGGCCACTGATCAACTGTAGCATAAATGGCACTAGGGCATCATTGTAAGCCCTCACTCTTTATTCCAAAATCTAATCATATTTCATGATCAATACGTCAGGGAAGCAATGGAAGCATCCAATGAAGAACTGGTACTTTCCACAATGATGGAGCCAGGGGATGAGGACATTATGGTTGAATTTCAGCTATGCGCTTGTCCCATGCTGGCATCGAATAAACAGGGCAGGTCCACAAATGTGACCCCTCAGCAACTGCGGGGTATTATAGAATGGCTTTTGTGGGTGTACCCACTCTATAAAGATGAGGTGGGGGAACATGCTCTGAGTGTATTTTATACCTAACGGGATTGAGAACCTTGTTATGCATTTTATATGTCTTACCTCAATGCGACCACCATGGGGCTGTCTTTCCAGCTCAGCACCCATGGAACTGAGGAATACTTAATTGCATATGCATCCTTTGATCCGCCAGCTACTGCATGTGTTGTCCCACCATAACTTTGAGATTGGGTATGTCATGCAGTTTGTTCAAGTGCAACAGAATGACACTTTCCTTTTACTCAACTGTCTTGATAACTCTTTCTCAGAGAAAAAAGGGGGCGTTTGTGCATGTGGAAAGTTGTGTTATGGACGTCCGCCATCGCTTGGACAAATTAGTTCCACAGTTGAATCATGGGTTAGCCCAAATGATAAAGGAACAGTTAGCCCAGTTCAGCCTATAAGCGGAATGGATATGGGATGTCACAACGTTGGGTAGCAACACTGAGCGGTCTATGATAATCCTGGAGGAATGGACTAGAGGGATTGAAGCAGCGGTGGCTCAGATTAGAGATGGGGTTACCCTGACAAAGCAGCAGATGACAGATCACGTTGACTCTGTGGCAGTCAAATTTAGTCAAATTTGCGTCAAGCGGAGTAACCAGCAGATGGCTGACCATATGACCAGCTCTTTGCCATCCTCAGAATACCGCTAGTTGCTGGATCAGATTACTCGGTTGGAAAGTGCTAGTCAAGTGGCCCAGGGCCAAGCCATTGCCCTTCCATTCATTAAGATGGTGGAGTATGCTGATATGCAAGTGTGTTTGGATAACCTTTGCCATGCCAACAAGGAGCTGTTGTGAGAATGAGCCACTCTCAATAATTAAGTAGATGAAGCAAAATGACAAGCATGTGACACTGTATGACAGAACGCAATAATGAATGGCACATTGGAGGACGATCTCTCACAGCTTCAGGAAATGGAGCGTAAACTGGACTCTGAGCAGATATTCTGCCAAAAGTTGCAAAGTGAGTTCAAAGTGCTTCAACAAGGAGTGAAAGATGGCTGGTGTTGGTGCTATTTGGTCAAAGCTGAGAAAATAATTGATGAACATTTTGCTGAACAGAATGGTATGGGGGAAAGGGTGCAGTCAATGGTGATTCTAGAGAAAAATGCTATGTATCAGCCAGCAAGTATCTTTCAGGGTCGCGGCAGTTCCTCCTCACAATCCAACTTCTTCCCAGTCCACTTCAGCAGATTTGCATCCATTCTTGCGACCTTATTCTAGTCCACAAGGGGATGTTCCCCCCAGCTGTTCAGAACCTATTCTGGATATTCCTCGCGGCTAGATCACAGTGAGGTAATTTTTTTTGGATCAAGAATTTACCGCCCTTCAGTCATGATGGGAACATGCATGTATATTTTAAATGGTTCAAATTCGCCATGGAAGGGGTATTGGATCAGCGGTAAGCAAAACTGTTGCTTTCCGCTCATAATATTGAGAGTGCCGACCAGGTCACCTGTTGCCTCCAAAATAGTTCCATATCTTATCAAGAGGTGAATAAGACAGTGCTTCATATGTTTGGGGGCGCGGCTAAGATGGTGCAGCGCAAGGCCAACTTTCTGACCATACAGTTTCACAAGAACAAGTCCCTGGTAGAGATTTTAGAGAGATTCACAAATGAAGCTCATGTGTTAGTGGGAGCCAATATATTAACCAACGAGGATGTAGGCATAGCCATGATGGCGGCATCTAAATCATATCATGAACTGCATAATGGTATGACTTACATACTGAATGAAGACGCAGGACTTCTTTGAATTGTTAACACTTTGCGCCATCTTTCCACTACATTCAGTGTTCCCAATGTGGAGCGGAAGGCCCCTGCTACCACCGCTGCATATTCATCAAAAAATGAACAGCAACGACCCAGTTATAATCCGCTGGGTAATTTTCTTTCACCCTATATGTTAGCAGATCTAGTCTGCCCTCCTTACGCTCAGCCTCCTCATCCCCAGCCTAACTTCAATACTACAGTAAAATTTTGACCTGGCCCTTCAGACGCAGACTATAGATGGGAGCCATTTATGAATGCTTGTTTCTTGTGCAGAAAAAAGGGAATTATGTGGCTAACTGCTTAGGCGACTAGCACATGAATGCAGTGCCATTTGTTTTGATTGAGCAGGGAAAAGCTCGAGTGGAGAAGAGATGGGATTCTCTACCTCCACTAATTCAAATTAAATTATCCCTAATGATTCCCAAGAGTCTCTTTGTGTTGACCCCAGTACCCAACCCGATGACTTATTATACCAGCAAAGACCGGTGGATACCTCAGCCTTCACTCAAGAGAGTAACTATCCCCCTTCAGGATTCAAGTTCCGCTAAAATGTGCAAAAGCTGTATGCATGGTAAATCCTTGAAAGAAATGGCACAAGTGATGATGGACCCTCAACGGATGTTGCCTCCCTAGTGGGGTTTAACGTAGCCATTCCAGAAGAAAAGATCGCCCTGGAGTAACCTCGTGTTAGTATGTTTATAGCCGCTTTTCTTGATAACAAAAAGCTCTTGGACGTTCACTTAAAAAACAATGGTTCTGCTTATTTAGAGTGTATCTACGGTAGTATTTTTGTTCAGAACACAAAAATCCGAGCAATTATAGATACTGGTGCCTCAAGTAATATAATCTCCACCAATCTCATGGATAAGCTTCCGCTGAGACCAGATGTGTATCACAGAGTAGTGTATGGGACCTCTGGGGGCACAGAGCAGTGTTTCTGAAGGAGTTTACAGTGCGTTACCTCTGAGATTTGGTTCAGTTAGGGCTTCCTCTCCAGCGGTAGTCCTGCCAATTAATAACTATGACATATTGATTGGTGCTGCGTTCATGAGGCAATTTGGAGCTGTGGTTGATATGGTGGAAGAAACCATTAGTATCTTGGGACAACTGATCACCATTTAATTTACATATAGTGGAATCCCAAAAGACCCATTACGCTCCAGCCAGATGATTTGGTATATAGTGACGGGGTGATTCCTGTCCAATACCAGAAAATAAAGTGGAAGACCAGAGCCCTCCCCAACCAGATCTATTAGTACAAAGGTATTCCACTACAAGCTGTGAGCACTATGAGCATACCTTCTGGGTGTAAGTCCCGGGGAACATCCTCTGGCTGTTGATTGGGCCATTTTCCCATTCCCAAGTAAGAAGACACCAAAGAGGATGGTGGTACCCCTTGTTACTCAGGGCGACCTCACTCATGTAGTAGACGAGCGCTGGGTAACAGCTCTTCCACTTTGGATCCCACCCCCAGTACCCACACTTACCTCAGCAGAACTGTTACTGGGAATCAGCGAAATCTGCGCTGAGATTGTCAAATTGAAATTAATTGAATTTAATTTGAGTGGTAATCTGGCCAATGCTTCGTCTCAAATGGTTTTTAAGGGATGGAGACTGATCTATTGGCTGGAATGCCTGACAGTTCCAATTCAATTAATGGGTCAATCAAACAAATCACCTCCCTACCAAAGTCATTAGGATCATCCTCAACGGGCATGCTATAGCATTGGACGCCATCGATGAGGGTTTGAAGTCCCCTGTTGACAATTTGGGCATTGCATCTGATGTGATGCCACTGACCAAACGAACGGCCCAGCGACCAAGTGTGGGTGGGTTGAGCATCCTGAACCCGTTCCCAACCAAATGGACCCATCCCTATATGGGACAGCCTTGGGGTATTCCCATCACTTGTTAGGCCAAACGCCATCGTGCCAACTGTTGGAAACATAGCTGAGCCTCAGTTTGGACGTTTGAGGTCAAACTGACAGTGACTCAGCCTGCCACCAAATTTTTTGATGTTGGTTCTCAAGGAACAAACCCGCCCATTCACAAATAATTTTCCAGAAAGGTCGAAATTGAGGGTCCTAATCTTGGCTTATCACTACCCCAATTGACCAATATTTAATCAGTTGCATAGCACTGAGAAAAGTGTTGGTCAATTTTCTCCCTTTTCCTTTCAATAAAATTTTTTCCAAAAACCAAAAAAATTTTATTTCATTACTCCTTCTGACCATATCCCTGATGGCATTTCCCTGGTGGCCCAACGGTACATATACCAGATAGGCTCTACCAGTACTTATGGTCACTATGGTCCCCTCCGTTGTCAATTGGATTCAGCGAGTCTGATATTTTTGGCTCTATAGCCCCATTATCATGAATTTCCAGCAACAGTACATGGGAATCTTGTGGCTGTATGTCCACCAATTGCAAGAGAGAATCCGTCTCATTGCCTCCCCAGTTGAAATGACCCAATATTCTGATGAATTTATTGAAACTATTTCTGTGATCCCACCCCCTGCAGCTTGGCCCCCTGAGTTGGGAGTGAGCTCATTGTGGTTTGTCATCAGGATCATTCTAACTGTTGTGTTACACCAACAATTCGTCATTTCCCAATGCCTGGCTCCATAACGTCATTCAGTTGGCAATGCCTCTGGCATTTTGGCTTTCTTTTTGGGTGCTTATGCATCCTGACTGGCAGGCCAGTCTAAACTTTTTCTGCCATTACCATGACATAATCGACCAACCATTATTTCCAGCCACTTCCACCTTGTTATTCGAACTGGGCGCTGCAGTGGTTACCCTTTACCAAATGAATGTGCAATCAGTAGTTTGCTGTTTGTTGTTTGTTTGGTCACTTTTCAACTTTGGGAGAAGTATCCGCTCTAACTTTGGAATCCTTCTTCAATCCACCCAAGGTGCGCGGATTGCATCTCCTCCTCCTTCCACTATCCCAGAGGGAAGTTCAAGTGTCCCCTCCTGGGATATTGTCAATCAAGTTCTTGACGCACTTGTCAAAGTGTAAATGCATACAGCAGTTGCACTTAATAATGCTTCCGCGTTATCCCATGCCCAACAAGGGCTCGCGTTGTTAGACGCTGTGGATGGGGATGCCCGCCATTGGGTGAGAGGTCTTTTGCACTCTTCCTCACAAGCAGGAGACTCCACCCCACTGATGACTGTCGTGTTGGCTGCCCTGAAACCCCCTGTGTCACAATTGGACTACCTATTCAGACTGATTTATGCCATGGCCGAAGCCCCCAGCCTGGCTTCTTTGATTTCTACCTTTCATGAACTGGCCCCATGTCAGGTCTCTCTATCAATATGCTTCATGCAGTCTTTAGATCAGGCTTGGATTCAGGCTCTGCTCATCGCAAGGCCTGGTCCTCCATCCAAGGATCAGTAGATCAAATATGTGGTACTGCGACCACCACCAACGCCTTGCCCCATCATGTTACCCATTATCAGAAGGGGAATTTTATGATTGGTTTACCCAAATTAGATGCAGATGATGCGCCTGCCTCCTAACTAGCAGTAGATCTAGGTACCAATTCTGTTGTAACCCCTGTGTCCGAGTTGGCTGATACAGAGTCACCTATAAATGAATCTGTTATGTCCCAGACGGAGGAAGCCGTTTCCCTCACCCTTGTACTCCCAATCTTTGCTCCGGCAAAAGCCCCTGACCTTACCCCCAATATGCCAGCTATTTCTTCAGTTGCAAAAGAGTCAGTCAAATCTTCCAATAAACAAAACTTCGCTTAATTCTATTGCCCATGAAGATTAGTGTTGGCTTGCATCATGTTTCCTTTGAGGCCCTGGTGGATACCGGAGCTTCAGGGAACTTCATGAGTGTCAAGCTGGCTCAACAATTGGAACTGGGAATGGCTGCGGGTCCCTCAGTGATGGTGGCCTCATCTGCTTCCCAGACCTCATATGTCATTTGCCAACCGGTACCTTTTTCAATCCACCAGTTCAGCTTCTGCAATCAAATCTCAGCCATGCCAAACCTAGTGTTTCTGGTGATCTTAGGTGTGGGGTGGTGGCGCCAACAACATGTTAAGATTCACTTGGAGTCTAATACGTTGTCATTTGCTAATGCTCATCTGGAGGGAGAATTTCCCTTGATTGACACCCTTAAGAAGACATAAAGAACTAGTTCCATCACTTCCCTAGTCACTTCTATGGGCATTCTGGCCAATCTTCCTGAGAGCTTAATGTGCTATTGGAGAATCTTCAACTTGGAAATGGCGTATCTCCTGCCTCCACACACTAGGTTCAATTGCAGTTTTTGAATGACCGTGGAGTTGGTGAACATCAACTTCTCGTTGTATCCCCATACAGCGGAGGAAGAAGTTGCACTCAATACCTTGTTGGATGATATGCTGAAAAAAGGGTGGTTGTTTAAGGAGACCTCACCTGTCACCTCCCCCATCATGTTTGCCAAAAAAGCGGATGGTTCTCTTCACCCTTGCGTGGATTATGGCCATTTAAATAAAATAACAGTTTCTGATCCCTACCCCCTTCCTATGGAGCAGACGATCATCCAGGTAATCGCCAAATCCTGTGTGTTCTCTAAGCTGTATCTGGTGAACACTTTCAACCAAAGTTGGGTAATGAAAGGGAAGGAATAGTTAACAGCGATCTGGACGAAGCGTGGCATTTTCCAATTCTGTGTAATGCCCTTCGGGCTGAAAAATGCTCCTGATACATTCCAACATATGATCAAAAATGTACTGGGTGACCTCCAGTTTACCTGTGCAATTGCATACATTGATGACATCCCGGTACACTCCCCAACTCCTGAACAACACACTATTGACTTGGAAGCAGTGGTGGCCGCCTTGCTAAGGCAGGCTTGTTCATCAAGCCTTCCAAGTGTGACTTTTATAAGGAGGGAGTTACCTTCCTCAGGACCTCATCCTCAAGGATGGTTATGCAATCCCTCACAATAAGTTAGATGCAATCTGAGAATGGCCAACCCCAACTACGCAGAAACAACTTCAGAGTTTCTTGGGAACCATCATTTTCCTTAAAAAAATTTTCCCTGGCACTTTCCCGGCTGGCTGCACCACTCCACCCCCTTACAGGGAAAAATGTACTATTTCGCTGGATGCTCAAATGCCAGCAGGTGTTTGAATCGATCAAAGAGGTGTTCATGTCTCCACCCATTTTGAAGCATGCTGATCCCACTAAGCTGTATATTGTTGCATGTGATGCCTTGTCAGTAGCAGTGGGAGTGGTGTTGCTTCAGGAGCATGATGGTTTAAAACACCCAGTCGCTTACTCTTCCTGGAAGTTCACAGCAATTGAGCAGTCTTGGGCCATATATGACAAAGAATTGGCTGCTGTTGCATGGGCATTAACTCATTGGTGGTATCTGTTGCAGGGTGCTCAACATGAATTGATAGTCCGCACGGATCACCAGGCTCTTTTATATTTTTGTAAAGCCCAAAAATTGGTGCATCAGCAAATTAAACCTATTGGGACCTGTGCAGTTTTAACATTAAATACAAATTTGTAAAAGGGGCACTCAATGTGCTTCCCAATTTTCTAAGTTGCAGCCCCACCCACTGTTCCTTGGACCCAGAGGACTTGGACCTCGTTACTGTGATCCATGCCACCCAAATTCTGTTGATTGTCCCCCCATCGTCTCATTCATCGCTTTGGATCCAGATGCCCCGCTAGTGGCTCAGGTTTTAGCCAGTCAAATGGCTTGCCCTGAGGGCGTGGAGTTGGTCGAGCAGTTAGCTCTCCCGAGTCACAAACATTCTTTATACTCCTTGGTGGAGGGACTCATTTACTTTTGGTCTTGCCTCTGGGTCCCCCTCCTTCCGATTGGAGGTATTTCATGCACACCACGATCCCCCCATGGTCAGACATCCTGGAAACAAAAAATGCATCAATTTGATCAAGAGGACCTTCAATTGGGAAGGTCTGATGAAAGATGTTCCGGCCTGGATTACCAATTGTGTTACTTGCGCCAGGGCTAAGTCATATTGCTCAGGTAAAAAAGGCCTCCTGCACCCCTTACAGCAGGTGGAGGGGCCATGGACATCGGTGTCCGTGGACTTTATCATTGAACTCCCCTGTTCTAATGGGTTCACAGCGGTGATGGTGGTGGTGGATCTCTTCACAAAGTTTTCCCTTTTTACCTTATACTTCTATGATTACGTCAGAAGAAACTGCCTGCCTTTTCATATGCCATGTGTTTTTGATGTTTGGTCTCCCCCAGGAGATCATCAGTGACCATGGTTCCCAGTTCACTGCGCGGTTTTAAGAGTGAACGTCTATTGATTCTGAAAATATCCCCCTGTCACTCCACAGCATATTATCCTCAGTCTGAAGGACAAACTGAGGGGGTTAACCAAGTCCTTGAACAGTACTTGCGCTGCTATGCTGCAGCCGCGCAGGATACTTGGGCAAATGACCTTCCTCTCGCTCAATTCACTTACAATAATGGGACCCACGCATCCACAGGGATTTCTCCCTATGAAGCAACGCTGGGTTATAATCCTTCATTTTTGGTCGGGCCATGCTTGCGTCCTGAGGTTCAAGCTGCCACGGATCACGCTGCTCACATCAGATCAACTCAAGCCTTAGTGCAGGAACACCTCACTAAAGCCATAGATGACTAAAAGTGGTTTACAGATCATAAGTGCCTTCCAGGTCATGATTTTATGGTGGGTTCCTATGTCATGCTCAATACCCATCAATTAAAAATTCAAGCCCCTTCCCATAAATTTGCTAGTAAATGCTCGGGTCCCCATTTGGTGGAGGAGGTACTGGGGAATAGTGCGTTCTGACTAAAGCTCCCCGCGCATTGGAAGCAACATCCTGTTTTCCATGTTTCCCAGTTGTCTCCCTTCAAGGGTACAATTCCTTTGAACTGGAACCAATCATCATTGAAAATGGGGAAGAGGCCGAGGTAGAGGCAATCCTGGCATCCCAGAAATCCTGACGTTCTGTACAATATTTCGTGGCCTGGAAAGGGTATCCGGCCTATGAAAATAGTTGGGTCAAGGCGCGCGATTTCACAAATTGCATTGCCCTGGTTGAAGCGTTCCACATACCCCACCCCAATGCTCCCCACCCCCATAAGATTGCAATGATTATGGCAATCAAGTTACCCAAGGCGCACAATAATGTGGCTCTTGTGCAGTTTCCTGGTGGTGGGGTCCTTCCTTTGGAAAAAGGAAAGGGTAATGTAAGTCCCAGGGAATGTCCTCTGGCTGTTGATTGGGCCATTTTCCCATTCCTGAGTAAGAAGACACCGAAGAGGATGGCGGTACCCCTCATTACTCAGGGCAACCTCACTCATGTAGTAGATGAGCGCTGGGTAACAGCTCTTCCACTTTGGATCCCACCCCCAGTACCCACACTTACCTCAGCAGAACTGTTAAGTGGAATCAGCAAAATCTGCACAGAAATTTTTTAAATTGAAATCAATTGAATTTAATTTGAGTGGTAATCTGGCCGATGCTCAGATCTTAAATGGCCAGAAAAGCATGAAGACTGAGCTATTGGCTAGAACGCCTGACAGTTCCAATTTGATTAATGGGTCAATCAAACAAATTACCTCCCTACCAAAGTCATCGTGGATCATCCTCAATGGGCAGGCTATAGCATCAGATGCCATCGATGAGGGTTCAAAGTCCCCTTTTGACAATTCGGGTGTTGTGGCTGATGTGATGCCACTGACTGAATGAATGGCCCAGTGACCGAGAGCAGGCAGGTTGGGCATCCCAAACTTGTTCCCAACTAAATGGACCCGCCCCTATGTGGGGTGGCCTTGGGGATTCCCATCACTTGTCAGGCCAAATGCCATCATGCCAACTATCAAAAATGTAGCCAAGCCTTGGTTCAGACATTCGAGTTTGAACTGACAGTGACTCAGCCTGCTGCCAAATTTTTTGATGTCAGTTCTCAAGGAACAAACCCGCCCAATCCCAAATAATTCGCCAGTTAGGTCGAAATTGAGGGTCCCAATCTTGGCTTGTCACTACCCCAATTGACCACTATTTAATCAGTTGCATAGCACTGAGAAAATTGGCGGTCAATTTTCTTCCTTTTCCTTTCAATAAAATTTTGCCAAAAAACCAAACAAATCTATTTTATTAATCCTTCTGACCATATCCCTGATGGTGTTTCCCTGGTGGCCCATCAGTCCATATATCAGATGGGCTCTACCAGTACTTATGGTCACTATGGCCCCCTCTGTCATCAATTGGATTCAGCGAGTCTGATATTTTTGGCTCTATAACCCCATTATCATGAATTTCCAGCAACAGTACATGGGAATCTTGTGGCTGTATGTCCACCAATTGCAAGAGAGAATCCATCTCATTGCCTCCCCGGTTGAAATGACCCCATACGCCTATGAGCTTATTGAAACTATCTCTGTGATCCCACCCCTGCAGCAAGACCCCCTGGGTTATAAGTGGGCTCATTGTGGTTCGTTGTTGGGATCATTCTCACTTTTGTGTTACACCAACAATTTGTCATTTCCCAATGCCCAGCTTCATATAAAGTCATTCAGTTGGCAATGCCTCTGGCATTCTGGCTTTCTTTTTGGGTGCTTATGCATCCCAACTGGTAGGCCAGTTTAAACTTCTTCTGCCGTTTCCATGACACTGGGCATCAGGTCATAATAGGGACCAAGCTCAAAATAGACTTATCTGAAGGGCTATATGGGGATGTTGTGAGATATACCAGCAATTGTGGCCTGAACTTCATGTGGCTCTGGGGCTACTATTAACAGGAAATGGGGAAGTGAAGGTATTGCTAACAAACCTACAGAAGGATTCAATGACGATCCAAAGGCACCAAGTAGTGGCTTACTTACGCTTGGCCCCTATTGATGAGGTTCACCATATTCATGACTTCAGTTAGTGGGAGGACCTCAACTTACCAGTAAATTCTCCATTCAGCATAATGACAGTAGTTCTGCGGGAAGCTCTAACTGGATTGTTAGAGGAACAGAAAGACAGGGCGATGACTTTATTTAAGAAGTACTAAGATATTTTTGCTTCTGAAAACCACAATTTGGGGTGCACCAAGGGGTGGTGCATTGGGTAGACACGGGAGATCACCCTCCCATTTGTTTACAGCCTATTCAGTGCTCAAAAGTGGCGGAACAGGTTGTCTCTGATGATTTAGACAAATTGATCAAACAAGGGATGTTAGATCCATCAAAGATTCCATGGGCATCGCCGGTGCTTATTGTAAAGAAAAAAGATGGCATAAACCAGGTGGGCATCGACTATTGAAATCTCAATAGCGTTACAAAAAAAGATTTCTACCCCTTCCGCGGATTGATTGAATTAGATCAACTTGGAGGGGCTAATTATTTTTCTGCCTTAGATTTGATATTGGGGTACTGGCAGATCAAATTGCCAGCGGCAGAAATGTGAGAAATGCGCTATAATTAATTTATAGGGGTAGTTCTAGCCTATAAGTATACCACAGGGTTTGTGAAACGCCCCAGATATGTTCCAGCATGCAATGGATATAATATTAGGTGATTTGAAGCTGTCCTGGTTTTAGTTTACCTCATTAATCTCAACATGTTCTCACGAATGTCCACAAAGCATCTTATCCACTTGGAACAAGTGCTCCACCAGCTTGCTGACACTAATATCAAGATCAAGCCTCAGAAGTGTCACTTTTCTAAAGAGCAATTGGAATACCTTGGGTTCGCGGTGGACTCAAAAGGGCTTAAATGAAGCAGAAAAAGGTGGAATCGTTAAAAAAGATGACCTGGCCAGGTAATAATGAGATATCTAAGTGTTTTTGGGGATGGTCAGTTATTACCAGCGGTTCATTACTAACTTCAGTGTTATTAGGGCACCGCTCCTTGAGTTGTTGAAGATTAATGCCACGTTTGACTGTATAAATGATGCCAAAACGATTTTGAGTTACATGAACATGTTGGTGAGCACACTCATTTTGCAATACCCCAATTTCAAAAAACATTTCATAGTACAAATGGATACATCACTTTCCGCTGTAAGGGCAGTATTATCTCAGAAGGATGATGATGGCGTAGCCCCTGTCACATTTTGTAGCAAAAACTTAAACTTTCATGGACAGAACTACACCGTGACTGAGCGGTAGTGCTTAATGGTGATATATGCATATAAACAGGTTTGGGTATACCTCCATGGGGTGTATTTAGAGGTCATAACGGATCATGCATCCTTGCAAAGGCTGCAGAACTTTCAGGAATCTGAAGGAGAGCTCGTGTGATGGGCATTGAAGCTCCAAGCATATGTCTTTGAGATAGTACACCAGCTAGGGGCAAAACATCAAAATGAAGACTGGTTTTATGACTACCAGTGGTTGATATTATACCAGATTTGGATGACATTATGTATGAGAAGATAATAGTGGTCAAATACCACGATGAGCCGCTGAAAGTGATCAAAGTGCTAGATGGGCTTTGACAGGATACCTTCCTATGCGATGGGGAACTATATAAGCGGTTTGGGGAATTAACGCTGATTTTTTCTAAACCTCTGCTAGAACAGCAATTATTATGGATGCACATCAGGCGGTGGAGCATGGTGGGTTGTGAAAAATTTTGGAGTTATTGTGATTTCGCTACTATTGGGAAAGAATGAATTATGACGTGCTGGAGATGGTTAGCTTTTGTCATCAGTGCCAAGTAGAGAGCCCTTTCACTAAGAAAACCACATTGTTAACTTTTCAGCAGATATGGTCTATTTCCGCTGAACAAATTGCGCAGGGTTTAGCCCACTGAGCAACGGTCAAATGATATGGAGATCGTTGACCTCAATCAAACATAATAATTTTATATATAAAAATATG
>JAKSZP010015326.1:0-23672 GCA_022478985.1 Massospora cicadina | reverse complement strand
TCTGCAGGCTGCATAACAGCCAGGGCTAATTTGATTTTTGCTTCATCTGAATAAGGGAACAACTTGCATATTAAACCCAAAGGCCAAATCACATGTTGCTCTAGGGGAGCATAGGGGGGCAACGTGGCACCACCTGGGTATGAGCGAGATGTAAGGCTAAGTCCTTAGGCGGGAAATAGTGTGCTGAAGAATTTGGAGGGCTAGCCAATCCAGCCTTAGCACGTTTTGGCAATGGCAAAAAACATCAGGAGGTGGTGCACCACTGCCACATGTGGGGGCAGCGGGCATCAAATGCACTGACATAGGAAACTTGAATAGGGCGGCGATGATTGGAACTGTTTTTACTGAACTTCAAACTACAATTCAACCAAAAGTGAGTGAATTGAGGCTATATCTTATAATTGATTTAAGATTTAAAATGCTTCTTCCATAACATAAAATTTTTCTAACTTCAGATTAGAATGCAACCTTCACCATTAAAAGATTTTTAGTAACAATGATGTGTTTTTCTTTAATCTAGTAATTCTTCTGTATAGGCTATTATTATGTTTCACAATAAAAATGTACTCTTCTTTCACCTTTTACATTCAGCTATTTGACTTTTTCTAGATTATCATGTGTTGCCAGTATTAAAGTATTCTGGTTGAAAGTATCCAACGCCTCCAATAAATCACTCACTGCTCAAGCTGGAAATTAAGATATTAAATAATTATGGTTCATTACTTGGTTTATAAAGACTCGAAACCCCTTGTATTGATCACCAAGCAAAACCTTTTGATGAGTTTACCACACAGGCTCTTAATTTGAGTTAAAAATTAAGGGGATTGCTAGTTGTATGGAGACAACTAGCCATTCAAAGCTTCTTTAAGAGTGTTTTAACCCACTCATATATACTCTTACTAATTTTTTGAGAAGAAAGACAAGGGCAACTAATCCTTTAACTCTTCAAAATATATATAAGAAATCTTAACTCAAAGACCTGTATTATTAGAAGTACAAGGGGTGTTAGACTTTGGGCTGAGCTTATGCTTTCTGGTGCTAAGTTGCCCCAGAGTTCAACTATTTGGAAGTATATAATTATTCTCAACTGCTAAAATACTTATAGAGGATCTTTTGCCACTAGTTGTAAGAAAAGTAGTTGAAAGTAAATACTAAAAAGTAGGTTGTAGTATTTATTAGTATCATAAGGTTAATAAGAACCTTCTAATAAATAAATGTTATATGTTAAATATTATAAAGGCTTGAAATTCAGGTTGCTTGGTAGATTTGAATTATGGAATACTGAGATTTGACTTATCAGATACCAGAAAACTCACCTCGTTTTGATGAAACAACCAATGAAAAGGTGTTTGTTGGTAGGATATGACCATGAGGTAATGATTTGATTACATTTAACCCAATAAGTGGGAATGAAAATTTTTTATACCTTACAAGACCTCTTCTGACCCTATAAAAGGGGCCGGCCTCCAGGGGGTAGGCTGTACTAAATTAGTGGTGGCCTGGGGAGGAACCTACAATGGGCTCTCATGAATTTGCCACATAGTCGGCACAATTTGATTACATGACTTTGTGGTATTAGCTGAGTATTTTTGCTAAATTTATTTCCCCAATTTAAAGGATTCCAAAGAGAATTGGCCAGGTCCTTTTGGCTAATTTCTTCCTCATGTTCTTCCTTATTTCAATACAAAACACTCTTATTAAATAATTGGACTTGTATCTTTCTTTCCGCTCAATAACACATTTGAGCAGATGTAGAATTAAAGAAGAAATAAACAACTCCAGAAAACTGACAAACTTCATTTCACTAATGTCCTTGGCCTGACTGCCCCCTGCTCCACAATGGGGAAATGGTGAAACCCCCTAGCTTCTTCCAATCAGCAGGGAAACGCTTTCAAACCAGAGTAACCAGCCCCCTCAATTCCACAGGTTGATACATTCCCCCAAGGATCTAGCCCTTCACCTCGCACATTCTCAAATGATGACTTGTAGCCCCATTGTGCTCCCCTGAAGCAAGATGTGATTTAGCCTGTGGGTCAGATATGGCAAATTGTTACTCTACAAAAACAAACAAATAATCAAATTAGCCCAGGCGCTTATGCAGCCTGCAGGCTTTATTGACTTGCACCCCTTCAAGGGGTACTTTGACCTCAGCTTTAATTGTAAAACCAATGATGCAATTGCAGCCAACATTCCCTGGTATTCCAAGAAGCCCCCATACCAACCAGTTGCACCCAGTTTCCTGATGATACCACTCTTGCAGTTCAATTTTCAGGCCTCCCCACCCACCTCCCCACTGAAACTCTATACTTGTAAATAATAGCTGGGTTGTCAGTATATGGCGCTGACCCCATTTTATAATTTGTGGTTCCCAACAGAGCCAACCAACTAGCAGGCCCTTGAGTCTTCACAACCATATTCCCAATATTAAATGAAATTGCCATTTGGATTCCCTCCTCACACCTCTTGTCCCCTCTGCCCCCAACCACCCTTTCTGGGCCATAGTAAATAAGGGGCGCACGATCTGCCCCATTTTCTTTTACCTGAACCACTCAAAGCGGCACTGCCCCACCATAGCCTGAGATGGATCCAGCACGCTCTACTCCCCCCACAATGCTCCCATAGCTGACATCAAAACCTTTTTAAAATGGGGCACAATCCTCCCCCCTCCACCCAAAATGGTAGATGCAACTGCCACGGATTCAACCAATAAGGAACCAGAATGCCAAACCACCACTCCTACACCAACTAATCAGGAACCAGCATGGACCCCAGTAAATCCAAAAAAACCCACCCAGCCACCCAATATAGCCCACCCCTATGCCGTTCAACCTATCATCTTCAAACAAAATACCTGGGATTATTTGGAGGAAGTCAATGATTTTGGGAAGTCCCGTCCCCAATTCAGTTAAGGCCCCAAGCCTTGGAATTTACTAAATGCAGAATATGTGGCTCAATTCCTAACTCGCCACTATGCTCTACGCTCAGATGCAGTTGAATTCTGAAGTGACCACCAACTCACCAAAGAGGCTGTTGCCTCTCCTGATTGTCACCCCCTCTGAAAGACCATAGCATAATCAGTTGCAGTCTTGGCCAAGGGGGTACCCACACCTGTAAAAACCGCGGGGTTTTCTGGTGAACAGGTTCGCTTAACTACTGACTCTGGGAATAAATACAAATTTGCTAATTGTATGAAGACAATTAGCCTAGTCAAGTTCAGATAAATGGTAGCTTTGGCCCTACTCTGGCAATATAAAAGTTTAAGTGACTTCAGCCTCACTCTGGCAATATATAAGGATTCAAGTGACTTTGGCCTCACTCTGGCGTTAACACTTAGACAGGAAGTACTTCTTCTACTTCACTTTGAAGTAAACAATAAACAATATGAAAACAATAAAGTATTCACAGTACTAAAATGTTTATTAATAGTAAAGTGAGGGAATATTTATAGGGTAAAATGGTGAAGGACATGTGTTAGGGGTATTCATAGTAACCATGAGATTCTTGGCACGCTTAGCCTATGAAAAGGGATATCCATAATGGTCTCAGCATGCCTAGCTGATGAAAAGGGATATCTATGATTGTCTCAGCATGCATAGCCGACTGAAAAGAGATATTGGTTCAATTTAGGGAAATATTCCAGCTGATATTCACAAGGAATAGCATAATTAGATTGCTATTCATATCAGCCCACATGATGGCTACCAAACATGGTGATTTCTTATGAGTAATTACCCATTTTGAGTCAATTTACTCATCTCCAACTTTTTGGCAACAAACCCTGATAAAATCGGAATTATATTTCTCATCAGTATTAATCCTCTGTGGATTACAATTAACTATTTAAATGGTGATTATCGCCAAAGAGATGGAATAATTGATCAACATCTCAAAGCTTAATCAATAAGCTAAATTAAATAAATGATCCAATTATCTTAAATTAATTGAAGCTTAGATAATTCACAAGCTGGATAATGTGATCATATAAATTCCCACACATCCCCCCACTTGACCTGATTATCAGCTAAAAATGTCTTCATCAAATAATTCCTTCTACAAATGAATCTTATCTAGTCTGAACAAAGCGGACGCCTCCCATTTTTGAGCAGTGTCATGAACTGCCCATAAAGAAGTATCCTTTCTGGTCCAGCTAGATCCAGCCCCCAAGTCAACTTGATTTGGCAATCCCCTCTTCCGCTCTTCCCACAACGGTGCCAATTTCTGAAGAGGGGACAGGGTTGGCTGTTTCATCATTAAATTCCCATTCATTCATCCCTTGTTCTCTTGTCACTGAGCTCAAATTTGAGGCATTACTGGATTCAGCTAACATTGTTCAAAATCCAGTAATTGCCCTTGAGCCTAACAAAGCGATTTCTCCCGACTTGGATCAATCTTTCCTAATTGAGTCTGATCTTCTTCCAGAGTTCCTTTTTCAAATTTGACAATTTTACCAACTGACTATCTTGTCTACCAAATTGACAATTGGTAATGATGAGCACGTTGAACTTCTGTACCATGAACTTCAGGGTAAAGTGACCAAGGCACTTAATATCCCTTTCACGCCTCATGACCTTGATAGTTTACTTGATCAGGATTCTGCCTCCTTTGCACTCTAATTTGCAGGGCAAGTACTTCGCACATGGGCTACTTCACTCCCCACATCGCCAATTTTCACCTTTCCTTTCCCTTCCAGTTTCAGGAGGCCCACAGCCACCGCCTTCAAGATGCTGTTTGCTGCCTGCATGATTACTTCATGACTGGGACTATCCAGCGATATCTTCCATTAATGGAAATAATTGGTGGTATGGTTCAGCAGCCACCTGCACATTTCCCTTGTTCACTATTATCTCATATGCCAAGTGTTATTGATGAAGCCCATTGTCAAGCACTCCTGACACAGCTTCCGGCGCCTGTGCCATATCAAGATTACACGGACTTGTTTGAAGATTGCATATAGTTGCATTGCTGTTTTTCTCCCCAATCTGGGGTTTCCCAACTTGCCAAACTGGACATCCCCTTTACTCTTCACATCGTTGCAAATTTGCAGAATCCACCCCATGTTCAAAGAGCTTGGTTTTGGCTTGCTCTATCCCTTGCAAGTATCCAATCTCAGATTGACTTCGGTTACCTCTTTCACAACATTGTTGTTCAACCTCCCTCCCCCCAGAAGCGTTGAAGAAGAGCTTACAATTTGCAACCTGAGGCATAAAAAATAAAAATTTAAAAAGTTAAAATAACTCTTTTTATATTTTTTTCTTTTTTGTATCCATTTTTTCTATATATTTTTAATTACTTTTTTTTCTAATACCACTTTTTAAGGAATTTGCTGTGCACTCTATTAGTCACACAACCATCAGATATATTCTTGATTGTGTAGGCATCATTCACCATTTTTGCAATAACCTCAAATGGTCCCAACAATAACACATCTAGCTTATTTCAGTGATTGAACCCATGTGTATTGCAATAGGCTACTTGATCTCCAACAGTAAATTCCCTAAGGGTGGATTGACTCTTATCATTGGCTTTTTTGGCCTGAATCCTTCTCTTAATTGTTGTACTACAGGCTTGAGATTGGAGCTCCACTATTATGTCCACGAGTTGATATAGGTATTTATCCGTGCTCATCCCCAGAGTCAGCTCCACTGCTGAATAGAGAATCAGTGGCAATGCTGTTCTACAACCGTACAATAATTCAAATGGCGTTTTTCCCATTGCCAAATGGAAGCTGATAAAATATGCAAAATTTACCAAACTTAGATAAGATGCCCAAGATGACGCTTTACCTGAGATCAGCTTCCTTAGAATAGCAGCAAGTGTCCCATTAACTTGTTCCACAAATCCGTTTGTTTCAGGCTTATAGGGTGCAGACACCACCCCCTTAATTCCCATTAGTTCATTCAGGTGTGGAATTTAAGAATGAGGTAAAATTAGATCCATTGTTTCTCAGCAACACTTGGGGACACCCATGTCAGTATACCACCTGCTCCATGATGAATTTGGCAGTACTTAGGGCATCTGCTCAACTCAAGGCTTGGGTTTTGACATATCTTGTAAGGTGGTCAATAGCTACTATTAAGTAACGTACCCCACCTGTACTCTCACTTAGTGTCCCCATAACATCGATTGAAATCATGTGCTATGCAAACCCTGGCTTCACTAATCAGTAGTTCGTCAGATTCTTATGTGGCTTATGGATCTGACATTCCACGCAACAGGTGATATGATCAGAAACATCAAAACTCAGGGACTCCCAATAGTAGTATTGTTGGATATGTTCAAGCATCTTCTTTAACCTGTCATGTCCGACAACCTTGTGGGTGGCCTGAATTATCTCAGTGCGTTCTGATGGTTTTGGAAATAAAAGCCTCTTTTCGTCCATTATTTTGAATAATTGTCCATTAGTGAGCTCAGTATTCTCCATTGTCTTTTTTAACGCTTTTTGAATTTTGATTGGCTCTTCTTGTAATTCCCCATGGATCATTCACTCAAATAGGTCATCAGCACAATCTTGCACAGCAAGAACGGTTGGCAACCTAGACAGACCATCAGTGTTCTGATTCTTATCTCCTGCCCAATGTTCTATATCAAAGTTGTAGATCTGTAACTTCAAAGCCCACCGCACCAATTTCCCTTCTGGTTCTTTAAGGTTATTAAGCCATTGGAGAGAGGTGTTGTCAGTCACGGCCTTGAAATACGTTTTGTGGATATAGACTCAAAACTGCTTGCATGCATAGATAACCGCAAGACATTCTCACTCTGTAACCATATAGTTCCTCTCAGCCTTTGACAGTGTTTGGCTGACATATGCCATGGGGTGTTCATCCCCTTTGTCATCCACTTGGCTAAGGATGGCTCCTATTGCCATTAGTGACACATCCAATTGAATAATGAATGGCTTCTCAAAATTCAGGTATTTTAAAATGGGACTCATTGTCAAGTATTTTCTCAATTCATTGGATGCAAGTTGAGCCTCATCATTCCAGATGAATCCCTTCTTTGGATCTTTCAATAGGTGGAAAAGCAGCTCGGCTATTTTTGCAAAATCCTTGATGAATTGGCAATAGTGGCTGACCATTCCGAGGAAAACTTGAATATTGCATATGCTCTTAGGGACTGAAATCCAATTAATTGCTTCTATCTTTTGGATTTGGGGCTTAAGTCCTTTGGCGTTAATTACAATCCTTAGTACTCTAATTCCTCCTTGACGAAATGGCATTTTCTTGGCTTAATTTGAGGTTCACTGAAGCCAGTCGCTTGTATACTTCCTCAAGATGTTGTAAGTGATTGGTAAACGTTTGGCTGAATACATTAATGTCATCCAGATAGACCAGGACACAGGACAGATTCAAATCTGACAAAATTATGTCCATAGCCCATTGAAATGTCGCAGGGGCATTCCATAAGCCTTGAGGCATCCTTGTCAGCTGGTACAACCCCTGTGCTGTGATAATAGCACACTTCTCTTGTTCTTCTGGGGGCATGTCTATCTGCCAATATATGGAGATTAAGTCCATGGTGGAGAAAAACTTGGCTCCTCCTAACTGATTCAGAGCATCATCAATCCTAGGCAGGGGGTACGAGTCCTTTTTTGATTTTATTTAACCATCAGTAATCTTTTACAACTTGATTCAAACCATCTTTCTTCTTAACTATTAATATAGGGCTTGTCCATGGGCTGGATGATGGTATGAACATTCCATAATCTAAGAGTTTTTCAATTTCCTTAACAACAACTGCCTCTGCCACCCTGGACCATCGAATAGACCTCAATCAAATCATCCCATCATCCCCAGTATTGACTTAGTGTAATACTTCCTTTGCACACCTGAGATCATGGTTGTCCTGCGCAAAAATAACTCAGTATTTTTTGAATAAGGCCAGAACTTTATCTTTCTGACCCTCCGTTAATCTGGCTAACTGATCCTGTTTGATTAGCATATGGATATTCCCATCGTTTTTTTGGAAGTCCCAATTCATCCAATTCACTTTTTTATGGAAGATATAAATCTCCAATACTGGTTTTAGTTGGGCAAATGCGCCCACCTAGCGTCATTTGAGCTTTATTGGAGATCTTCCCAGATTGGCTAAAAGGACCCGAATCTCCTCATGACCAGGGATTAAAATTCCTGGGGCTACTCAAGGTTCAATCCTCAATCGTTGCCAAGGAGCTTTGATTTCTGAATATAACTGCTCCAGAATCTCCAAAGTCAGTCCAGTCTCCACGATTTGCTGCATTCCTGGTTTAATTATGACATCTTCCTTAGAACAGATTGGGATCCCACGATTCTTGTTTAAATATTTAGTTAATTTCTGGGCTTTTCTTCTGACTAATTTGAAACTGATAGGTAGTATTCCATCCTTATAGACTAAGTTGATGGAATTGTTCTGTTACTGAGGGGCGCTTTCCCCTCACGTTGATAGACCAGCGGCAATGTTTGCCCCAAAATTGTCAAAGTGTCTTCTTCAAAGTCACATTTGACCCCATACTTCCGCATGAAGTCAGTGCCAATGAGTATGTCATAATTCCGGTTGGCTAGAAAAATCGCTGGCGCTGATACAACCAAGGATCCAAACTGTAGTGGTAGAGCACTATAAGCCCCACAGGAAGTTGTAGAGTTAGGGCCTGCCATCCTATACTGCTTCCAGTGCTCCAAATCTGGTTTGGCCTTTAATTTCTTTACTAATTTGGTCAATACTATATTGATCAGTGCTCCAGTGTCAATTATTTCTCTGATGGGGATTCAGTTCACCAAAATATCCGTATATGTGCACTCAGAAAAATAAGATAAGCTATTGTTTACTGCATGTATAACAGATTCATTGTCTTAATCCAGGGTATGAATTAACTGAGCTGATATATCAGGGAACGTTTCTCAAATTATACCAATTGTAATTGATACATTAACTCCGTCTATCTTGGTATTCAATAAGTCCATCTCATCTTCAGCGTTTTGGACCTTCTCCACTATCTGTCAGGCATATGGGCGAGCTACCTCCTGTATAATTTCAGGGGCAATCCCCTTTGATTTAGATCTCGTTATTGCGTTTACATCTTGGTACATGATCTGATGAAGGGGATCTAATTCAGGATCATCTACAAATAGATCTGACTTGTCCAAACCATCTGATTTATCCATGGGAACTTGGTTACCTGTGGTTCTATACTGTTCCGCGTCTAGACTGCATGGTCTTTTCCCTGCCTGTCAGAAGTTTCCTATTTATCCTTATGCTAGACTAATTTAACCCGATCCTTTGGTTTGCGTTGTCCACAGTTATTGGCGAAATGACCAGGCTGTCCACACTTATTGCAAGTTAACCGAGGCTTGAATGGTCTAGCTCCTTCATTCTGTTTATCATGATTCCCACGATTGTTGAATTCTATGGATTTATTGGGGAATCGTCCTGGTCCCTTATTATTGTTCGACTGGTTACTTGAAATGTATGTCTGATTTGGTGCATCAAAAGTTGCTGATAGAACCTTTAGGTGTTCTACCATTTGAGCAATGTTGTATTTAATGGTCAAAGTGGATGACATCATTTGGTGCAATACTCAATGATGGCCTAATGCGTTCTGCATCACAATTCTCCCATCAAAAGCAGTCATCATGTTGGCCCATTGAGGATCTGAGCTTCCTCATAGAAACAATTGGCGAACGCACTCACTGTTTCATCTTTCTTAAATTGAATGTTCATTTATTCTTGTTTCCGAGCTGCCATCTTATCTGGACTATTGAATTGTTCAGAATCGCCTCCTTCGCCTCCTTGTAACTCCATTTCTCCCCAAGAAAGTAAGGCAAAACTAGGTTTTGGCACAAAATATTGAGACAATTCACAACGGTGACAGCTTTTTGTCAGTCACTATAAGCATACATCATCATTTCAAATAACTGTAAGAAGGCAGGCGCATTATCTCATTGGAAAGCGGACAACTTTGGAGTACTGCTGAAATATTCAACAATAATTGGGTCAGCACTTCTAATTGGGATTTATGCAGACACTGGAATTGCTTCAGGTGTTACTTCAGGAAGTGCCACAAAGGTTGGGGTATTTCCCAAGCAGATTGGATGGTACTGTTAGCAATACTCTCTGCTTCAATGGATGCCAATCCCTCCTTGGATAAATTCGCCTCATGGTACTCAACCCGTGAACAAGTACACTTAGAGTCTTCAAGGTCATCCATTTGTCTAAGGATTTTATCTTCTTAAGCCAAGCATTTTTGATCATTTTCCCAAAGTTGATGATTCTTATCAATTTCCTCTTGTAAAGTCACTTTCAGGGTTTTGACTTCTTTCTGCAGCTTGCCCTCTCGGGTTTGGACATGGAATAAATGCTCATAAAATTCACAGTTCTCTTTTTCATATTTTGAACATTTCGTCATCTAATTTAATGACTTTGAGTTTCAATGAAACTAATTCATATTGAGTTGCTGATTCTAAGGTGTTCTTGGTGACAATCTCTATCTCTGTGCAAATCTTATTGATTTTGGCTCTCATCACTTCGTTGAGTCATTCAAATTTTCTTTCTATATTGTCAATGGTACTCTTAATTTCCTGTCTTCCTTTGACTAAATTGAGCATGACCGTGTGAGTTTTGGTGTTGGCTGCAGCCATTGGCACAGCTGACTCCTGAGCTCGAATCAAAATCAGCAATAATTGATTCAGCTAATTGACAGTGCTTATCCACATCATATTCCCATTGGTAATTGAACCCAATTTTGGTTGATGATCTCATCAACTTTCTCCCAAAGTTTGGTATTCAATCTGACCACCAGATTCTTGATTTGGGTGTTTGACTGTTGAACACATTGCAATGTGGAATCCAAACCAGCACGAATCTGCTGAAGACTGACATCTAATTGTCACATCAGCTCCTGCTGTTGTACACTGTTGTTTTGGGTATACTCAGCAAGATTGGCGATCACTGCCCGCTGCCATACTTGGATGGCTCTCATGTTTCTGGTAGTTGGCTGTACATATTTGATAATATAATTGCCAATATTACCAATGCTCCGCAAGTATCCTATTAACATTGAAGTGTTTGTATTAAGGAAGTTTTAAAATGTTGTCTTCGCTCTTCCTGATTGCTAGTGTGGTGGAATAATCCACAGCTTTGGTCTAAAGTATCAGTCAGCAAACTTTGGAATCCTCTCATTAGGATATCACTGATACTGGATATATTTTCTCAGATTTGCTCTGAAGGTGGTTTGTAAATCGTTACAGCGTTCTCATTTACTCCAGTTGTTGATAGATGGATGTATTGGGGATCCACCAGCATTCCAGCCTCTAATTAGATATTTCCCCAGTGGTCTGCTGATGATCCTGTTTCTTCATTTCTTCAATGTTCCATATTAAATTAGATAACTTGGCATTATTATTTTCTTGTAAACTTGACTCAACCCCTGTAGTGAGCACCACATGTATAAACCTTGGGGTTTTCAATGGTGAACAGGTTCACTTAACTACTGACTATGGGAATAAATACAAAATTGCTATTGTATGAAGACAATTAGCCTAGTCAGGTTTGGATAAATGGGTAACTTTGGCCCTACTCTGGCAATATAAAAGTTTAAGTGACTTTGGACTCACTCTGGCAATATATAAGGATTCAAGTGACTTTGGCCTCACTCTGGCGTTGACACTTAGACAGGAAGTACTTCTTCTACTTCACTTTGAAGTAAACAATAAACAATTGAAAACATTAAAGTATTCACAGTACTAAGGTGTTTATTAATAGTAAAGTGAGGAAATATTTATAGGGTAAAATGGTGAAGGACATGTGTTAGGGGTATTCATAGTAACTCTTGAGATTCTTGGCACGCCTAGCCTATGAAAAGGGATATCCACAATGGTCTCGGCATGCCTAGCTGACAAAAAGGGATATTTATGATGGTCTCAGCATGCTTAGCCAACTGAAAAAAGATATTGGTTCAATTTAGGGAAATATTCCAGCTGATATTCATGAGGAATAGCATAATTAAATTGCTGTTTGTATCAGCCCACATGTTGGCTACCAAACCTGATGATTTCCCATGAGTAATTATCCATTTTGAGTCAATCTACTCATCTTCAAATTATCGGCAACAATCCCTGATAAAATTGGAATTATAGTTCTCATTGGATTTGATCCTCTGTGAATTACAATTAACCATTCAATCAGTGATTATCACCAAAGAGATGGAATAATTGATCACCATCTAAAAGCTTAATCAATAAGCTAAATTAAATAAATGAACCAATTATCTTAAATTAATTGAAGCTTAGATAATTTGCAAGCTGAATAATGTGGCCATATAAACTCCCACAACACCTATCCTTCTCCCATGCAACATATTCATAAAAAAATCATCCAATTCCAACAAGTTGCCCACAAGGCAGAAAGGAAGTTGTGATCATTAAAAATTTTGCCCCAAGACTTGTAGTACCAGCAACAATATTTCCAACGTTACCATGCTACCCAAAGTTTGCCTCGAGGCTGAAAAAGCCCTTTCCAAATATATCACAACCCTCCTCATAGAAAATCCAAGCTTTCCCGAGCCACTTTGCTACCTCAACCCCCATTTTGAGGATGCATTCATGCCTGTGCTCTCAGCGCTCTGAAGTACACTGTCCAACACAGAGGAGGAAGATGAGCCACCCAATCCTGACTCGCCCCCCACCATGGATGCATAGCAGTTTACTGCACCTGACCTGGTTGGTTATTTTTAGTTTTAGGTTTAGGTTTAGGTTTAATTTTTATTTTTATTTATGATTTGGTTTATGTCCGTTCATCTCTTTCTGTTCATTTAGATTCTAGTGTAGATTTTTTGCTCCTTGGAGCTTGGTAGTGTCCATCCCCCAGTTTGCTTGCCTCAATAAAATAAAAAATAATTGGACTTATAATTGTCTGACAAGGGGTCTGTATAAGGTAATTTGGTGCTCAACTTTTCAGTCAACACTTTAATAAAAGCGATATTCATTGCTACACAAGAACTTAATCCTCTGGGATAACTACTTTAATAGTTAGTTCTAAACCCTTAGTCATTTCCTGAAGATTAACATCAAAAAACTTTGGCCATTTACTAGGCAATGGAACAAAGTTTCCATTTGTAAAAGGTTGCATTGCCCAGGTTAACCTAAAATCCACCGTAAAAAAGAGTTATAACATTTAGGTAGCTTCTTAAACGCACCTTATGCATAAACGCCTTAGTCTCACTAATAAAAGTAAGAAATTTGAGCTATGGCTTTTCAATCAACAACTTATTTTTCCCAAAACATTTTCTGCAATTGCACCTTGTAACCATTAATTGGCATCATCATTAGGATAAATAAGCTTGATTTAACTAAAAAAGCAATAATTGCTGACCAAAAATTGATGATAGACAAACCTTCTAATTTTAATATGAGTAGAAACTGTATAATTTGGTCATGAAAATACAACCTGGGGTTTATAGGGAGGTGATCCAGTTTAGGGGTCTCTGTTATTACCCTGGGACTCATTCTACTCCTAGTCAGGATAATTTTATATAGAAAAGGTGCCCAAATCTGGTATAAATTTATAGTACCAAATAAATCATGGCATTTTATTTATAATATGTAGATTCAAATAAAACCTGCTGCAATTGACGTGGATGCGTCAATCTATACTGCACAGGTCACAAATTTAGATATAAAAACTGGGAACATTATATAAAATGACCCTCAATTAAGATAAATAATTTATTGTCAAAGCTTTAATAGCTTCTTACAAGATAGTTGAAAAAAAGATCACCTCAATTTACCACTTCAATTATATTAAACTGCGTTATAGAGTACCAAGAAGTGCATGATTATTCCAGAAAATTGTATTAGACATTGTCTTGGAACTTTAGGGGAAAAAACCCCATAAAAATAGTTTTTACACCAGCTTAGGGTAAAAGAGAAAATATATGACTATATGATTTAAATTTATGACGCTGTAAAGCCTCATAAATTGATAATAAGTGGCTCAGAGGTTATCTTTGGTAGGTTTGTAAGGAATTGAACCTTGGTAGATATCCTCAGCGTAGACCAGGGCAAAACTATGAAAATTTTTCTATTTATATTTTATTTAACTGAGGTAAGCTGACCAGGGGACGTACATTACCGAATATATGTGAAACTAAGAGAATAACTAACAAATATAAAAATTGGGCACCCTAGGGTACTCAAGTTACCCCTGTTGCCAGCGGGACTGCCAGGTATGGGGGGTTGGTGCACTACTCCGAGGGGTTTCCCCTGCTATGGAGCAGGTGTGAAAGAAAGGGTCTGTGTGGAGGAACCAGAGTGGGAACCATGATTCTATGAGCGTTTTTTGTCTTGGTCTCATATATCCATAGAGCCAGGCTTAGAAGTGTTCTAGTAAGTGGACATGGAAACTGTTAATAATCCCATGAATAGTTGGGACTGTGCCCTTGAACGCATCTAATGCAATTGTGTGTATTGTCCACATTGCAATGGGTATTATTAGAGAGCGGAGGGTAGATGGGATTGGTGACTCAATCTGGAGCGCGAAGATACTCTTTGATATCGAGAATTCCTGTTCGTTTTGAATCTTGAGCAGGCGTGCGACTTCCTGCCATATAGCTTTAATTGGGGGCATGTTTCTAGGCGGTGATGTAGGGATCCCTCCCCTCCACATACTGCACATGTTTTGTTTAGGGAGTTGGAGCGGTCTGCCATCTTATAGGTCCTTCTCAAACAGCGCCAGGCGTTTGCTCTTATCCTTGGTTGTAGGAGTGGGTGGTGTGTCATTTTTCACATTGCTTTCTGTGTGGTTAAATCATAGGGAATGTCCAGCATATCTAGGTATTCTATCCTAGCTATGCTTGTGGTTGTTGCGAGCATATCCCTCTGGGGGTGGTTTTCTGGGTCTCTTAATTTGAATTGGGGGCTGGGTCGTCCCCTTCCCTGTATAGTACCCATATTCTCTATGGTCCATCCCATATGGCGGATAGTTTGGAGGATATGTTTGAAATGAGGGGAGGTTCCATGCAGACCCATTGCAGTAGGGTGCTTGGCAAGGTATAAAAGTTCTGGGTGGACTATGTGGGTTGGTTAATTTGAGCGCCTGTGCAAAGTTAGTCCTAACTTCTCTGGACCATTGTTGATGTGGGAGGTCTGGAGCAAGGATTTACTTTATCCATGTACCTAGGATGTGATTGGCATGGCTCTCAAAATCTATTAGTCCCATGTCTCCGCTTGAGCGTGGGCCAAATAGTGTTTCCATCCGTATAGGAGGGTGAGAGCCAGGCCACAGCCAGCCCTGGATAAGCGCGCGAATCGAGGCTATAAAGGTAGGTGAGAAGGCTATCGCATGGGCCTGGTACCACAGTATTCAGAGGATGAGCGAGTTAGCAACTGTAACTCGTCCTGTTAGTCCTGGGGTTCTTCCCTTGAGGGAGGCGACGCGTTTGAATACCCGTCGTAACAGGTTACTTTCCATTGTCTCATTAGCATATCCCCCTGATTCTAGCCATATTCCAAGGTGTTGGACAGGAGTGGTGGTGGGAGGTGTTGCAAAGGGTAATATAATTGAATTTTTTCTTTGAGTGTTGGTGTGAGGTTCAGATGTTGTGGCCCAATTGTTTGTGTATTTGCCTAAGAGGATGATTTCTGTCTTCCTTTTGTTGAGCGAGGCATTGCTCACCTTGGAGTATTCCTCTAGAGTGTGTTCCAGCTGTTGGGCATCTTCATTGTTTGCTATACCTGCTACGCAGTCATCTGCAAAGGCCAGTATCTTGACTGTTAGTTGTCCTTGTGCGGTTATCCCCATGAGACGTGAGTCAGTTACTCGGAGGAGCGGGTCAAAGCTGAAATTGTATAGCAGTGGGCTGAGGGGATCCCCTTGTTTGAGCCCTCTGTGTGGTTTAATCTTGTTTGTTAGGAATCCAGGGCCACATACAGCCATGGTTGCAGATTCTGTTAGGAGCATCGCCCATTTTATGAATCTTGGTGAGAGTTTGAAGGCATTTAGACATTCTTTTAGGTATGGCCAGCTAACACGGTCATACGCCTTTTCCTGATCCAAGAAGATCAGGGCACCGGTTGCTTTGGATTGGCAAATATTTGCAACAGGGTGAATGTTGTTCCAGATTGAACGCCCTGGTATAAACCCAAACTGGTTCGGTGACAGGACGTCAGATGCTATTGCGCCTAATCTGGCTGCTAAAATTTTTGTTAAAATTTTTGTGTCAGTGTTGAAGAGTGCAATTGGGCGCCAGTTGGCCAGGTCCAACTTGTCACCCTTTTTATACAAGGTTATAACATATGATTCATGACCTCCTGGTAATAGGCGTGTTTCCAACAAACTCTGGTTCATTGACGCCAATAGGAGGGGGGCGATCTGTTGAAAATATTTTTTGTAAAATTTGTAGGGTATCCATCAGGCCCTGGGCATCTCCTACATGGTGCACTGCAAATTGTTTCCCAAAGCTCCTCCCATGTAATAAGGGATATTATATTGTAATTTGGTGGTGTAATTTGTATCTCAGCAGTTTGAATAAATTCTTTAATTTTTTGTGAATCTGATGCATATCGCGATATAATTTGGTGTAATAGCGGTGTACTTCCGCCTTGACCTCCTCAGGGTCAGTTGCCATGGTGCCGTTGGTCTTGCAGACCTGTGTGCATGTGGGCTGGTTTCCACGGGAGTGGAATTGGCAGAAAAAGTATGTTGAACAGGTTTCACCTTCCTTTATGAGCTTACCTTTGTTCGATACTTTGATTCTGTGTTGGTGTTCAAAGATGAGATTGTTAAGTCAGGCTGAAATTTCTACCCATTTGCGTCCCCAATTAGGGCTATAGCCAGATCTCGGAGTATTTATTTCCAGGTGGTCTAGTTCTGCCAAGGTATGCTTGATTGTGGCTGTGTCCGCGGTGTACTTTCGTGATGCAGTATGTCAGGTTTTGTTGATTAAATCTTTTTTGAAATTTTTTCATGTTACGATGAGATCCAAAGTGAATGGGGCTGTGAATTCTGGGTTTGTAGCCTTGTTTTCAACCCAGTCAGATATCTCAGGCAATTTTATACTTTCTGGGTGAAGCTTTCTCCAAGGTGACACCTGTGTGTGGGATTGGGTTGGTGCTAACTGCACCATAACTAATCAGTGGTCAGAAAAATTGATCTTTTTTGTTATAAATTTGGAGATTCTTGAGTTGTGGGATTGCGGGATGAGGATGTGGTCAATATGACTCATTGATATGAGCACTCCCTCGCGTATGTTGGGTCTTGTCATTTGGGGAAGGAGTGGTGAATTGGGGGGAAGAGCATCCTGTAAGCCAAGAGATGCCTTCATTGTGTGATATTCAATGTGTCCAGGTGGGTATCCCCTGGGATTAGGCCATCAATCTGTATTGGGGTTATCCCAGCAGTTGAAATCGCCTAACATGATGATATCTGGTGGGAGGGTGAGAGTAGAAATTTTTTCAAAAAATTTTTCTCTCAGTTGCAGTGCATGGTGCATAGATACATGCTTGCAACAAAATTATTTCATCTTGGCATGTGATTGTTGCTATTAGGACTCAACCGTGCAAGTGTGATGATGAGTTTGTAATTTTAAATTTTTTGTTGTTTTGGACTATCACCCCACAGTGAGACGTCCATACTGATTGTGATGGTGCGACCCTGGTTGACCAGGATTCTTCTTCCCCTTGTAGGCAGTGGGTTTCTTGGATGTCTAAGATGTCGACAAGAGGTTTTCGCAGGAATGCCAGCTTTTTGGCTTGGGACATATGAGCCCTGGCTCCCACGATATTTAGCGTCCCTATTGACACTGAGGTGCCCGCGGCACCTCAGGAGCGGTTGGGAGGGCCCTCTGGCCCTATCCCACCGTGGCTCATTTTGGCCATGCTCTGCATCTGTACTCCAACTCTTTCACTGCCATTGTTGGTTCCCTTGATCTGACCCGATGATTCAAGGGAATTGCAGTTTTTTGCATTTGTGTCAACTTTTCCTGCACAGGTCTCATGTTAATTTGATGCATATTGTTGATTGGATTTTATATTTTTGAGGTTTGACTTTGTTGCATTGTGCACCGCATTTTCGCCCAAATTGTGGTTGCATTGTTCCTCAGTATGTGCATGACTGATGACGCTTTGTGGCTCAGTCTGGTTACTGTGAAAATTTTCGACCTGGGCATATTGTTCTGTTTGGTTGGTTTGGTGAATATCTGAAATATCCTCCTGAATTTGTCCGTGGTTAATGGCGGATTCCGCGTGTGCCGCCGCTTTGGCTGCTGCTCTCTTGTGGGATTTTTATGCTGCTTTATGCTGTTTACTTGCAACTGGGTCCACGATGGAGTATAGTCCATCTTCACCCCAGTGGAATGGGTGGTGGCCATCAGTCATTTTGGAGAAGTTTTCATTATCTTCATCCATAGCTTCTTCACAAAAGTCATTTTCCATTAAGCCCTCTTTCACAGGGCATGCATGTTCCTTGTGGCCCAGTGAGCCACAGTGGTTGCAAATGGGCGGTGCGCGTTCTGGTGTAACTCAGAATGCAGCCAACTGGCCCCCATCTGCGAAGTGAAATTTTGCTGCGCAGAGAATTATGGTAAATCCTCTTCCACTTCTGGGAAGGGGTTGATTACAACGATAGCTTTGCCCATGCACAGGTCAGGCATTAAGCAAATCGCTGTAATTCGAGTTGTTGGATTTCTCCATAGGCCACAAGACCTTTGCGGAGCTCCTCCTCAATTACCTTATGAGGAAGGTTGGAGGGGAGCGAGTCAAAGGAGATGAACAAAGTTTTTGCTTTGTTCCATCTGGTGCGCGTGGTGTGCACAATTTTTTTGCCCTCAGGGAGAGCAATTTACATGCAGATTTTTGCTGCAGCATCGGCTTCATTAGCTGTTTCAAAACCAATATCAATCCAGCTGCGGCCCATGTTGTTGGTAGCTACATACACCGCGTGAGGGAAAAGTGAGGGCTGTGCCTCACATGTTTTCTCCCACAGGGTCAGTGATTCATCCCCAAGGAAGAGTCTGATCCCATGTTCCACCTTTGACAAAGGTTGGTTAAATGAATGTACATTTATTGCGCATGCTTTACAGTAAATACCATAAACCCAGACAGTATCTGAGTTTGCGATTTTTTTACAGTTTGGGTTCCTGGTCCCCCTCCAGGGCGTTTCTTGCCCTTAGTTGTACTGTTAAGCGCACCGCTTGCCACGACACTCACCCATGTTGTAATATTTTTGTTATTGAAGTCGCCCATCTTTCCTGTGTATGATTATCCAAATTTGCTGTTTTGATGAATCATAGTAAATTAAAGTGATTGTTACGAGAAAGAAAAGCTTTTTATATATATAAACCAAAATTTTTCTATTGATTAATAGTTATATATAAAAGTCTAGGCACCAAGGCAAGATGATCTACCATAACCTATTCTTGTGGATTAACATTGTCTTTGATGGAATCCATCACAAACTATTTCAATAAACGAGTATCATCATCAAAACCTGAGGAATATTAACTTTCACCAAATATAAAGATAAACTGAAAAATATTAAACTTAACAATCGGATAACCCAAATCACAATATCTCCTCCACTTGACCAAACATTAAATAACAGAAATGAGTGGATGTTAGATGGTAACTAAGACGATGAGGTTGTTAGGAAAGGCAGAACATAAACATAAGAAAATTATTTTATATTTTTGGATGCTCATCAAGTAAGAGTATGCGTTCTACTAAGACACCTTAATTCTCTCTGATGAGGATAGATAGAATTAGGGGCAACAATGAGATCTCTTTGGGATCAGGGCATTGGTAGAAGGATTTTGCCATACAATTCTTCAAAAATTTGTAAAGTGATATCCATTCTGATGTGGCATGATGGCCAAGTTTATTAGTACACCTTTTTCCAGCATGGAGTGGAATTCCATCGGACCTCAAAATATGCTGAGGTATATTTAAAGTATGTTGACCCAGTTATGATATACAATGAGAATAATTCCCTACATAGACCAAAAGATCACAATTAATAAAGGTTGAGAGGTTTAATCAAGATGGTATTGATATTCAACTCTTTTGGCTCCAAAATCCACCAGAACACACTATACACGTCGTTGCATAGTATATTATACATATCTGATAAAAAATTCGTCATATTCTCATCCAGTGTTGGCAATGCAACCTCAGTGTGGTCAACCAAATAAACAGTACTTGTGCCCACCAAACCGCATTCATCATCTGAGGATTCTTTAATATGATACAGTGAAAACTTTTGACCCTCTACATCCAAGGCATCATTATTGAAGTTGTATTGAAGCTATATTTTTTCATTAAAGAGGTACCAATAAGTAATTTCAAAGTAGTTCTTGAGGCAAAACGATGTTGGAGAAGACAACACTCTAGTACCAAGCCCCACCATCAAGGAGCTATATGCTTCTAGCGAAGTAGTGGCTTTAGATCCCGCAGTGCCATATGTTTTGTATTGGTTAATATAGGATACTATAAGATATTATTTCCTTAGTGCTGAAGAAACTATGTTTATGGGTGCTCCGCTGTCCACAAGTGCCTATAATGGCACATTTTACATGATAATATCAATTTAAGTACACTCAGCGTGATTATCTGGGCGGTGAACTTGTGAATGTCAAGAGTACTGCTTGACCAAGTAATTAATTAAATCAGCATTATCGTGGGACCTTGGAGGCATATAAAACTCGTTTGTTATATTCATAGGGGACGTTCCACAAATGAAGAAACATTCCACTATGTTTAGGCTGTTAGCAAAGATTTTTCACTTTTGGTAGATGTGGAAAATCCCTTTTCAACTCCACCAAGCTTTTCACAAATTCTTATCTGAAGTCAAAGTTAAAAAATAAGAACTTAATTCTTTCTTGAAATCTAAGTATCAGAAGCGCTGAAAGTAAGGGCGCAGAATTGGTGGTAATTTACCATTTTTGGTAATGCTAGCATTGGATCTTAAAATGGGTAACATGGCCTAGAACATTTTGAGTGGGGCTCACAGGTGTGGTGGAAAGCGATCTGAGCAGTGTAATGAATCAGAACCCTGGACTTGTACATTAATTGAGCCTCATATTAAAACAGATCAGCGAAGGCTGCAACTTCTTTGCCAGGTTTAAAGTTAATAGATAGAAAGGTGATTATACTTCTTATCATTGGTTCCGCCCTTCCAAACTCATTGATAATAATGTCCTTAGTATTAAGATAGGCATGCCATCTTCAGTTATCTTTGGCATTACTAACTGTTGACTATAAGGATCTATTAAATTCATCATCAAACCAGTTTGGTCTATTGGTATTTCACATTGTAATTTCGAAATATGCATATGAAAATATGGATATTTTCATCCATATCGAATTTAGGCAAAAGTAACTGGGTTTAGCTTGAGTAGAATCACTAGAGAAGGCAATATTGGTGTTCTGGGGACCAAAGCTAACATAAATAGCAGGCGAAGTGGCGGGGCTTGTAGTAGCAGAGAATACAGTACAGTAGTCAATAAGTTGGGAAAGTAATCACACTTGCCTCCATAAATCGTTGGAACTATGATCTGAGGTACCAGCTTGGATATTTTCTTGTCTACATTTGCAAGTAACATGTCTAAGGTCTTGGTGGAAATTCTTTACTATGGTAGCAAAATGCTGTTCCAAATAAATTTTTGTTTAGCCTTTTTCTTTTTCTGGGCAGACTTATCCAACAAGGATGTAAATTATGGATTCCTTGCCTTTGTGATTATACCAGACTTCATAAGGTATTTAACTCCCTCCAGATACTGTAATAGTAACTACCATGTCTATTAATAAAACAAGGCCATTAAGGCAGCGTGGGGTCTTGGGGTCTTCTCATAAATATGAATTCATCTGAAAGTATACCCTTAAGACTAGAACTAAATGGGCCCTCAATATAACTAGATTCTTAATATAAAATGCTTGGCGGATCGTCCTGGCAATCATCATCCAAGTATGACATTTTAAGTTCATATAACAGACGACAGGTTACCAAAAGTGCCCCTGTAGTGAGCACCAAATGATGTAATCAGAGCGGAAGCGTTGATCTACAGCTGCACAGGTTGGTTATTTATAAAGAGCACAGGGAACTGTATGAAGACAATGGCCTTCTTATAAGATGAAGAGTAATTTATTGTCAAGGTTATTTATTAGATTTCTACAAGCTGGGTGAAGAGAGAGAACCAACAATTTACCACTCCTATAATAAATAAACTACATTAAGAGTACTAAGAAGTGCATTATTTTTCTGGAAAAGGTTAAAACCATTAACTTGGAAGTTTAGGGGACAAACCCCATAATGATTGTTTTTATGCCAGCTTGGGACAAAGGAGAGATTCTAATAATAAAAATAAGATTCACATTTATGATGCTTAAAGCCTTATAAATTGATAATAAGTGACTCAGGGGATATTGCTGATAGTGTGGAAAAAAATAAACCTCAACAAATATCCTCATCATGGACCAGGGCAAAATATTATTAATATAATCCTTTCAATAAATAGGCAGTTATAAAAACCTAGGCATGGAGGCAAGATGATCTTCTGTAACCTAATTGGTGGATTAATATTGGTTTTTGTAGTAATCCAGTTAAACTTTTTCAATAGATGAACATCAGAATCTAAGCTTAAGGAATTAAAGCTTTTTTTCAAGATATAAAAATAAAACAGAAGTTAATATAAACTTAATTGTTGTTCAAATAAAATCACAAAAATTTCAAATCGCTCAATCTGCCCCCAAAGAAAATTCTAGTCAATCAACAAGTTGTAAAAGATTTATGCAAAACAGGCTTTATCAGACAATCACAAGTCTGATATTGTAAAAAGATTGTTTTGGATGAAGTAAGCAGAAAAACTGGCCAAAAGACCCTGGTCAATTCTCGGTGTTACCCCTCAAATCAGGGTAACATTTTTATTAGTACAACTTGGGCAAATAGCATGAGTTTGAGCAGCTGGATTGCACCAACTGTGCGGTGGAATCAAGGGAGCCATTTAGAGGTCCCACCCCATCTTACAGAGGGTTTAGTTAAACTTGCACCGTGGAGACTGGCCCCTTTTATAGCTTTGGAGGGGGCCTTGAAAGGTGCATATAATTTCCCATCAAATTATTAGGTAAAATATTAAAACCTTACCCCAAGGATCTATCCTACTTGTCATCTCCCTACATCTGCCGTTCTATAAAAATAAGGAAAGTCAAAATAGCTCTGATAGGAAAAATCTCCATATTCCCTACTTTGGATATGCATAGTCTAATCTGAACTTTGAGCTATGGCACCATTAAATATTAAGCACTGAGATACTAATAAGGTTCAAATCTTAACATCCCTATGGTGACAAATAAAATCCATAAAAATATAATCTTACAAAGTTAGTTTGTTATTAATAGCTTATATACAAATGTTCAAATAGCTCTAAAAATATTATTTAACTTTGCATTAGAGAACCACACTTCTCCTGCCATTAATTGCTATATATCAGGTTTGAAAACGCACCAGCAAGCCAAACAAAAGCCTTATTTCCAACAAGATCCTCTTATTATATAATGTAAACAAGTCTATGCAACAGTGAATCTATTAATCTAAATTGTTCACTAATTCATAGTAAAATCTTTTCTTATTTTATCTGGAAACATTTGATGATTTCACCAACTTATATGTCTTTAACCAGATTGACTAATCAAGATGTGTACAGGGGCCTAGACAAA
>JAKSZP010015325.1:0-23765 GCA_022478985.1 Massospora cicadina | reverse complement strand
CAGCTAAATTATCTGATACCACATTAGGCAACAAGTATGGTATGCACTCTTACATTTAATATTAAGGTGATTGATATATTTATTGCTGTGATTGAGCAAATAATACCAAAAAAGCAATGCCATAATTTACACAACCAAAAAAGCTCAATATAAAGAAGAATAAAAGTGATACTAAATGAATTCAGACCTTTAGTTTAAGTTAATATGAGCGTTCTTTGTACTTACTTCTACTATATAGTTTCCATTATGAATCATCAGTAATGATTATCTCTGTTAGCCTACCATAAACAGAGGTATCTAAGTTTTAATTGTTTTTCTTAACTTTTAGTAGGAACTAATCAATAATCTTTGGTTTAACTTTATACACATTTAAAAAGAGTAATTTAATTACTTAGTATATGTCTTTTACAAATACTTATAAGGGCATAGCAAATCACAGATACGAATTTTGCTCATGGTATCTAGTCTATAGATTTATAAAGCAATAAAGATATATGTCTTAAAATAACTTTAGTTCTTAGTATTCAAAATGAAACTAAAAAAGGGTTAAAATTTTAATTTGACAAATTCTTGATATTTAGTTAAACTACAATATACTAAATGTTACCTCGTCTACTAAGAATTTACTATTTAAAAGAACCGCCGATTAGAATGTAAGTTTGATTCTTGAATACAAACTTGATGTGTATGATTCTTTATAAAAACTAAATTTACAAATTTTACAAAAACAAGTTTTCATTAATCTTTAAAGTTAGTATTTCTAATCATTCTTATGAATCAGCCAAAATTACCAAGCGACAAATTCGTTATGCATCGTTTCGAAACTAAACGCATTCAAATACAAGGCTAAACTAAAAAAATAATCTTACACCTCAGCACAATTTGATATTCGTACTAACTTGTACAAAATAGCTTTTACTTTAGCATAAGAAACAAAGCTTAGCAATAGTTACTTTTATCTAAATATTGTAAATGTTTAAAATGAACTATAATAAAAGCCTCGTTTGTACCGTTATAACATCAGACTTTAACATTACATCATAAAAAGTCAGAAAGCATGCCCTTGAAGAGCCTTTTAGTGCTATAAAACTAGTCTTGATGTCTTCAAAAGTACTCTATCTTTTAAATGAAAGTGATCTAGAGAGTAAGTGTTGTCTAAATCAAATGAATAAAAGTATACAAATCAAAATAATAAAGCTAGGTTTACTGAAAATGTTTATTTATACTCTTTAAACTCTACCGTTAGAATTCTTGAGACCTAATTAGCTTAGTCTCATTTCCGAAAAAAATGTTAAAATTCATATAAAAGAAACTTGTTAGCTAAAATAAGCTAAAATAATAAGATATGAAAACTATATTTATAAATTTGCTGTACTGATTTAAACTTTTTTGATTGAATTAATCAGTTGTAAAAAAATAAGCACAAATAAAAAACATAGAGATAAACAAACAAAAAAATACTTCTGCCTATCTGTTTTTTATTAGAGGTTTTGTGCAACTATAAATAAATGGTTAGTATTTGTCCGTTTAGTTAAGAAAATTAGAGGGATTCATTCAGTTAAGCTAATCTACATAAACATTCAGTCGAAGAAATTCAACCATTTTAAAAAATATCTCAACCTTTAAGTGTAATAAGAGGTATATGACGCTTACCAGTAAACTAGGTTAAGTCAAGGAATGAGAAATACATTCTTCAAAAACATTTATAGTTCATTGGTGCTAAAAAGATTTTATTTCGTTCAGTCTTTCAACGATGATATGCACGGTTAGGTTTAGCCTTTCACAAACTCAGTTTTAAGACCAAACTTGTATAAAAATTTTAGTCTGCATAAATCGTATTTATGGATTTCTCACCTCAGTTTGGCGCTTGAAGCGTGGCCCGAGTTTTATGTGCTAACGAGGGATCGTAAATCTAAAACACATGGCCGTAGTGGGCAAAACTGTTATTTTTCGTGCTAGTTAGTGGAAGCCGGTTAACCAAACCTTATTAATAAGAAATTTAATTTAGATTTTATATTAACTTTTGCGCTACGATTTAAGTTCCAAAAGTGTGGATCCGAAACGTTTAAAAAAGCCCTCCCTTCGAACCATTCCAGTCTCGCACGTGATAATCAGTTCGGGCCCAAACTGATTATCACGTGTGAGACTCGTGGAATGGTTCGAAGGAAATATCCAATACCCAGGTAAACATAGATATTGACAAGGATTCCTGGTCCTTCGTCTTAAAAAAAACATTATGTATAATTAAGTAAATAATTGCCCTAGTATGTTAAAGCATTCGATGGATCTCTCGAGTTAGAGCCAATAGTATTGGAAATTGCTACCATTTCAGGAAACTTATGATAAGTAAGTGTTATATGAAAGATTTACAAGGTTACATGTATTAAAAAAAGTAATCGAGGTGGGTCGACCTTGGGACAAATATACCACACCAAGATTTTTTAGCCAGCACAGGTTTCGAACTTGTGTTGTACAAAACCTGCACTAGAGTGGAAGCAGGAATTACCCTGTTAGGCTAACCACCCTTAGGTTGCATATATTTAAACCTAGGTATTTTAAATTAGATTTCAGATATTAAAATTACCAAATTGATTGCTATTTAAAGCTTGCAGAAATGGGTGCCCTGTAAGTAAGACTTTATAAGCAAAAAGTAAAAACATGAAATCATAGTTGACTTTTTTGTAACTGGTTATTGACATTATGACATAAAATTTCTGCTAACTTTTCACTAATTGGTATAAAAACGAATAAATTTCTTATACTAAGTATTTCTATAAAAAAAGCAAGTATAGCTTAAGAATATACGTTATAAGCATATCTAACCATAGACTTATAGACTAATATTATGAGAGCTGTTTAATACAATACTTATATCTTAGAATAATATTATCTCAGTTAAATTGTAGATACTTGCAATATATGTCTAAATTTACTATAATATTACATTATACTTGTAATTTCCTATTATTTCATACCCATTTATAATGTGTATTCAGTTTGTTCCATACGTATTGTAATGATATACTCAGAAAATCAGTAATTAATACAACAATGATAATATTTTAAGTATCATGATGCTTTATCTATAACAAAGAAATCTGAGGTCCTTTTTGTCAACAACTTGTCATTCTGTAATATTGATGGTAGATTGGTTAAGACTGCAGGCAAGAACAGAAAGTCTACTAATGTATCTCTATATATTATTTCTCAAAGGTGTTTTTGTTGGTATGAAATATCTTCCTTAATACTGTATCAAAATTAATGTTTGATATACCATTTTGAAGATTATTTTTCCCTCTAATGACAAAAATTAGTAAATATCTTAAAATTAATATTTTCATTAAGAAATTATATTTATAAAACTTTTATTTTAAAAAGTTCATTTAAAAAATTACATATATAAAGTGTCATGATGGTGCTGAGGTCTCTAAATAAAATAGAATATGTAAAATAAATATATAAATAATGTATAAACAACATATAAATGTATAAACAACATATAAACAATGTGTCAATCAAATTAAAACAAGTAAGTAATACAGCATTTGCAAAAGCAGTGGAGCACTATTTTAGTTTCAATAATATTAAGGTAGCAAGCATTTATTGTCATAATTTTTGATAAAAAATAGTAATTTTTCTATAAAAAATTAGTAAATATACAAATAATCTGAAAAATATATATTACACTAGCGGAGTTACCCGTGCTTCGCTACGGTGTCTATAGAATTTCAGGTGATTCGAATTGATTAATTTAGATTTTATATATAGTTAAGCAATAATTACTCGGCTAAATCTAATTGCTCAATCGAAGCAACCAAAAAGACCAACCACTCAGCTAAAACTAACTGAACTTATCAAATCAACCAATAACTAATCATCTCCAAAGCTAAACTGTATCCTATCGATTCGACCAAAATCATCAACCACTCGGCCAAATAAAATAAACTTATCAAATCAACCAGATTCTAAATTATTTTAGCTTTTATATTGGTAGATAGCTATCAATAAGTTCAGAAACAATTAAACCTATTAAAAATTCCAACTTCCAACCACTTAGCTAAAATCTATTAAGTCTGCCAAATTAATTAAACCATCAATCTCTTATCTGAAACTATTGAGCCTATCGAATCAACCAAAAAATAAACCACCACTCAGCAAAAACAATTATTGAACTTACAAAACAGCCAAAAACTACCAACTAAATATCAAAGCCTATGAAACTATTGAATTGAATGAATATGAAAATACACAGCCAAATCGCTATATAATTACCATTAGAAATATACGTTCTAGATCTTATATAGAACTGATGTTTAAATTTATATGATTATATTAAACAATTACATATTAGCATTCCGTTCCCAAACTTTATAGAATACTTGTGCCAAGTTTGGTGATTTTTAGTTATTTGCTCGAGATAATGCATCTATATAAACAAATTAACATACTGATTCTTTTGTAAATAAGATTTAAGATTAATTCTTGTTGATACCCAGTTTACACAGATTTGTTTGTGGACTTAAAGTTCTTCTGATAATCTCTAATTTTTATATTTGTAGATGATTATCGATAAAATTAAGTAATCAAATTATACTGAATCAATATAAATTTACAAATATTCAGCCATACCCAATTAAACCTATCGAATTAACTAAACCACTAAACCACTTAGCTAAAGCCATTAGATTAAAAATCAACCAATCACCAACCGCTTCGTAAACCAAAACTAAATGTATCGAAACAACCAAAATCACAACTACTTACCAAAACCAATCAACTTTATTAAATCAACCAATCACTAACTTTATTTAAACCGTTAAGCTTAATCAACCCAAAACCACCAACCGCTCGACAAAACCATTTAAACTACCGAATCAACCGAATATCAAACTTCTCGGCCATAACAATATACCGATTTCCATTAAAAACATATAAAATTTTCACTTGTTACATATAAAACTTTTTATTTTACTATGAAAATTAAAAATTGGGCTTCAAGGTGCACACGGACCCCCTCCCGTCCACCTATAGCCAATTTTTCAGAGCTCTACATGCTCTAGTTTTGTCTGAGCATCACGCACACATACACATTTGCTTTTATATATATAGATTATGCCAAGATTCGAACTGACCTTTTATAGAGTTGAAGTTTAGAGCCAAAAGCTGAGCCAATTATGCTAGATTTTATTTACTCTATACTTTATTAAATAAATTTAAGGGAAAGTAAGAGGGGAGGGTGGAATACAGATGATTTGGCTGAGGGTAAAACAGATCAGGGATTTGGGCTGCTAGAGTTCTAGCACCTCCAACCATTGCTGATTGGTGATTGCCATCACTAGCCACAGTTCTAGCAGCAGTGGGCTTACAGGCCATACTATTCTCAGATGATTAGTAGCTTCATTGCATGCAATGAGCAATCCGGTGGGGGAAGCCAAATGCATGGCCTTATAACACCCAGGGATTATGTGCAAGAATTTTGAGATCCGGTGGAGCTGATAGGAGATAATCTGAATGGTCTTCAATACCAAACCTCTGTGATGGGGGTGCTCATTGCTTGTAACCTTGGTGATGAGTGCACAGTGAATTACCCATACACAATAATAGTAAATGAAGGCTCATAGTTGGATCAGAGCCATTCTCAAGGTTTTCATAAAGAACAGGTCCTGCAATGGATGTATACCTGGAGGCAAATAATCACCTGATAGGATGTATTGCATTGTGGACCAGTATTTTTTGAACATGGCACATTTATAATAGCAATATACTATATCTGCTTCCAGTTTGGTGCATATAGGGCATTCTTTGTACTGGTAATCCAGCCCACTGTGCTTGCCTGATTAAGGATCTGCTATATTACTGACCACTGTTTGGCTGTAACCAAGTGGGTGTTCATGCCCAAAATCAACTCCTTTGTTGGGTAGTTGGTGTCATTACCTTTGGTAGTCCAGTCATTAAGGATTCATAGGTGGGTGGGCAGATTGCACCCCAGTTTTGGGAGTGAATCCCTATATTCTATCAGCATTGATTTGTACCTAATTATGATTGACTTAGTTGTATATTCATTGGCAATTTAGTTATTTTCCTCTCAGCTTGTTGCAGTAATCATTGCAGAATTATGTGCTTTGATATCCCTTTGAATTTGGTTGGCCTCTCAGTCCAATTTTTTGAATGACCACCTACCCTGGCACACAGCCCAATTGCAGAGTCACCAGTAGTATGGGGCTCCTTTTTGTGGGGTTATCTTTGGGTGGTTCACCATCTATTCATATAATGATTGGGGGAGACTGGCTCTTGGAGGCCTTGAGCCCTTGCCCAGTTCATGCCCCATGCTAGTGTCAGGCAGCGCATGTGCATCTGTGTTAGCTTCAGAAATGACTTCCCCCATATGCACTAAGCATGAGATTTGAAGTCCAGTAGGCCCATGCCTCCTTCATTATTTGGTTTTGACAGGGCTTCCAGTAGAATTGGTGCTGCCTTCACCTTGAACCACAGAAAAGTTTGGAGCATTGATATGATTTTCTTCTCTAGGTTTGGGCTCATCAGCAGCACATGAGCAACATACCATAGCTTCAAGAAGATGAAGATATTTATCACCTGCACTTTCTCCTTGAGGCATAGTCTGGCACTTTTCCAGGATGATATTTGGAATGATAAGCTTGTTAATACTTCTTTTTTGGTCTCCAGTACAGCTGGTCCCTTGTCATTGAAGAGTATTCTGAGGTATCAGACTTTCTGGGAGCTTGTAATTGGCATTGTATCAGTTGGTAGGCTGAAGTTCAGGTTGCTGACCCTCATCACTGAGGTTTTTGCCAAATTTATTTTTGCATTTGATGCAGCTGGTAAAGGTTTAATAGATCCTTGGCACCCTGGAGGTCAGTCAAGGAGCTTATTCCTACAACTGTATCATCCATGAATACTAGCATCTTCAGTGGCATTTGGTTATGGTGGACTAAACTCCAAAGCTTCATGTCCACTGCCACTAGTAGAATGTTAGCTGCAAAGTTGAAGAGTATTGGTGACATGGGGTCTCCTTGATGGAGACCTTGCCCAACAGAGATTTTGTTGGTTGCGCCATCCACAACCATAACCTTCATTACCAGACCTGAGTATAGCATCATTATCCATGCCCAAAATGTGTCAGGGATACCAACTGCCTTCAGTGCCTCAAGTAAAAATGACCACACTACTTGGTCATACGCCTTTTCCATGTTGAGGAATATAAGGTATCCTTGTTTGATGCCCCTCATATCCTGGAGTATGCTCTGGACTGAACCTATGCTGTCCCATATACTATGGCCTTTAATGAAACCGTGTTGGGCCCTATGGAGCATGCGTGGTGCTGTTGCCATCAGCTGATTAGATAGTATGCACATAAGCATTTATAATCAGCATTTGATAGCACAATTGGGTGCCAGTTCTGAAGTTGGCATTTGAGGCCTTTTTTGTACAGAAGTACAATTTGGGTCTCATGTCATCCTGGAACTTGTTTGCCGTGGGTCAAACAGTGGTTAAAGAGGGCTTTGAGCTCCGGCACAATGTGGTCTTGGAATATGCTGTATATTTCTGTGCACATATTGTCAGGGCATGGTGCTTTCATTCTTGGTGACTCCTTTAGCGCCCTCTTAACTTCATTGATAGAGATTTTGGTGGATAGATTGGTGACGTCTTCTGGTGTACAGCCACCCAGTGCTGGCTTGGCCAGGTCAATAAGGGTTTTTGTCACCAATTTGCTCATTACTCACTGTCGGAAGAGATTGCCATAAAATAGCTCAACTTCACGCTTGATTGTTTCTGGGTCTGTTGATACTTCCCCTTCCAATGTCTCCACTTCCCATATTCTAGCCTTAGTTTGGATTTCCTTGAGGTGTTTAAGGCTCTCTTTGGTCATCATCCCCACTAAGCTCTGTTATTGGTAAGTTGCATTAGTCTATCTCTCTGAGTCTTGTTTCATCATTATAGCTCAATATTTTTTGTGCATTGTTCAGTACTCACTCCACCAGTCCTCGCTGTCCCAGCGGGTGAGCCTCAGGCTTTCTAATTTAGACTTCAGTTGCTTCACGGCAGCTGTTCACTTGTAGGAGGTCACTTTTTCAAACTTCATACTATTGTGTTTCATCTTTGCTTTGATCCAGGTCCATCTTTCTAGTGGGTCTAGCTCTGGGAAGTTGTCCAGATGCGCTATTAGCTGATCCAGTCCCGCATCTACCATTTGGTGACAATCCCCATTCCTCAATGTGGCTGGTACCAATTGCCACTCATGGTTCCTCAGAGGTTCATCAAGGTCAATCTCCACCCGGATGACCATGTGGTTGCTTTTGACATTTATGCTAACCTCACTGTTGGACGTCATCAGCCTGAGGTCTGATGATATGAGGATGTAGTCTAACCGCGATCCTGACAGTGGGAATCCAGCGGCATTGTATGTCCACCATGTTATATTGGCTGGGTTGTCATCCTCTTTGTCAATCACTAGGCACATCCCCAATTTAACTAGGTAATTGAGCATCTCATCAGCTTTACTGTTGGGGTGTTCTCTTGTTGGGTATGTATACTGACTTGCATTCGTCCAGCAGTTCAGGTTGCCTGCTATTATGGTCATCACTTCAGATGGCACTTTCACTAAGAAATCCCAAAAAATACAGTTTTCGTGGAGCTTTGGCGGGGTGTAGACTGCTACCACCCATATGCTACTGCCAGTTTCTCTGTTTGTAGCTGTCGCTATCAAGATCCTACCATCGTGAGTTTTTTCCACAAATTCCAGGTCTATTTTCTTATCCATTGCGACTATTGGCATGTGGTCCATCCATAGGGCTTGGTAGCCTATCTGGCAGGACCACAGATGGTTTTTTACTTTGCGGTTCAAGCTCAGCACCATTTCTTTTTGGTTACCAGCTTGTGTTTCTGAAATAAAAATTAGGTCAATATTATTATTAGTTTTTAAGTGGTGCATTTTTCTCCTCCTCAATTGTATGCTTGCCATCCCCCATGCATTTTTAGTCGCTATCCTCATTTCTGGCTGCCCAACCCATGGGTATGAGGTTTAGCATTGTATGGGTTGTGAATTGAGTCATGTACAGAGGTCAGGTTGGTTATTGGTGGTGGTGTTGATGGTTGGCAGGGTGTGATATTTGGTTTTTGGGGCCAGTTGGTTGGGACTGAGATTATGTTCCCAGGCATCCTGTGCACTGGGAATTTGGTCACCATCCCCATCTCCCTGTCAATGGTTAATGGGGATGGTTTTATGATTGGGTCCAGGTGCCCCTTGTTTTCTTTTGGCATACCAGCAGATTTGCCCTCATCCATCAGCTGGATTTGCACCCCTTCATTTGATTTATTGGCAGAAATCAAATTTTTTAGTTGACAATTGCCCGGCCAATTTTATCAATCTCAACTTTTCTGCAGATTTTTCTCCGGCCACCTTGGGTTCATTTGCTAATGACTTCCAATTCATTTTTTTATTCCCTTTTGTCTTGTCAGGATTTGATTTTGACTTGTTGGATTCCTGTGGCCACCCGTGCTTGGAAGACATCTTTGGGTTTGCCTTCTGCCATCTCTCCTCCTCCCGGACCATCCATTCCACTTAGGTTGGAAGTTTCTCTGCTGATCCTGAGCTGGTTCCCTCGTCCATTGCATAAGATTCAGGGTTCAGATTTATAAATGGTTCATCATCTGCTTTGGGTTATTTTACCATTTCCTGTTCCCACGCCTCTCTGTGTTCCAGGTCTAATTCTTGTCATTGGCATTTCATATCAGCTACCTCCATTAAGTTTTGCGGGATCCATTCTCTGGCTTTTGGGTGGAGGAAGGTCTTGGTGCTCACCTTGGTAATTCCCCCAATGGGGTCATATTTGTACTACTGAGTAGTTTTACCTTTATGATGGTGGCATTGAACCATAGTGTGGCCGGTCTGATAGCAGAACTGGCACACTTGTTTGGCTTCCTCCTGTTCAACATACACTACCCTATCAAGGCGAGCAGGTGGATGAATCTGGGTAGAACAATCTTATTTGGTTTCATCCAGGGGGCCAGTTCATACAGCGCTTCCACTGTCCAAGGGTGGAGGCACTTCGCTATGTAATCTCCACCAGCTTGGCAGAATTTGTGTACTTCCCCATAGTACGACAACCCAGTCCAGATCGCTTTGTGCACCCACTCCCATTTGCAGTCAGTGGGGAGGTTCTGGAAGGTAACCCACCTTGCCATTTGGTTGGTGTATCTGGTCAGCTCCATTTGCAGATAAATCCCCTTGTATTTGATGCTGATTTTGAGGAGCTTCTTGAAGTCCAACTCGCCTGGGATCACTATATCTATATAGCCCCATTTGGGGACCCAGTGATGATTGAAGTCCCCTCCAGTTAGGACTTCGTCTAGTTCCTGGTAAATTGACAGAATTAAATTGGACCATTCTTCCTCCTCCACTAGTTGTAGGTGGACTTGGATAGCATCTTTAAGGTATGATTTTGGTGCCTGGTGATCTGTAAAGCCCCCGCTGATCAATTGATGGATGTAATTGATGTGGCTCCCTGCTCCATTCCAGGTGTTGTCCTCAGTATGCGCCACCGCTGCGCTGTATGATTTTGATTTCGCGCTTGGTTTGGGTACATTGGTGGGGGTCTTTCCTTTCAGAATCCAACTTACTGATTTGTTGAGGCTGAAACCCCAGCTGAGGAATGCTTTGAGTTGGTGACTGTTGATACCATGGCAGTTAATACTTTTAGCCATTTGTGCTCTAATCTCCAGGCTCTGCCACTCTAGGGCATCTGCTGGTGAGAACCCCAGTTGGTACCATTTGAGAGCGGATTCCAGGCTGCACGTTGGGTGGAGGTATTGTTGGAGGACCTCCAGCGTAATTGAGCTACGCTGACACCAGTCCCTTACAGTAACACTGTTCCAGCCCCCATCTGTGAATACTCATGCCATGTCTGCTAGAACCCCCGCTTCACACCATTGAAATGCTTCTGAGGGGGTGAAGCCTTTGGCGGCATATGGGGCAGCTATTATCAGTTCCAGGAAGGATTGCTTCCAATCCCAGATAGTTTTGATGCAGATCCCCGCTTTGAGCCATTCTCAGCCCAAGTCTGGGGTTGTGACCCCTTTCATTGCTGTTGCTGCCTGTGGCGAGATCTCATGCTCCATCCACAGTTGGGCTGATTGGGGGGTGAACCCCACCCCATCCCAGTCTGCAGCCTCAGCGAGTGTTGCAGCATCATGCCAGATTTTCCACTTTGTGATTGGGAATGGGCGCCCTCTGAGGGTTTTGTGAATTGGCTTGGTCACCCCCAGTTCTGCCCATTCAAGCACTAGGTCCATACTGGCCCCCGCTCAGAACCAGTATTTTATCTCCATCAGTGTGAATCTGTTGGCAGACCAGTTGATGGCCTCTTCCAGTGACCAATCCCTAAAGGGTCCCCATTCCACTGCCTTTTCCTTTGTCCAGCCCGCTTTCATCAGGTCTGATGCGGTGGCAGGTGGAATATGGGTATACGACCAGTGTAAGGCCTCAGTTGCCTTGAACCTAGCTGCAATCCATGGTAGTGCTTCCTCTGGGGAGAAGGTAGTGTTGTACCATTCCAGCGCCATGTCCACCAGAATGGAGTGTCTGGCCCATTTGAGGGCTGTAGATGCATTTGGGAAACATCTAGCATATTCAGCTAAATTTGTTGGGTTGAGGCCCAAGCTCCCAATGGCTTGGGCATAACATGCCATAATGCCCACCTTGTTGTATTCCATCGCATTTAATAGGTCAATGCTGGCCTCCATCCAGGCTTTTGCATCCACCAGTTTTAAATCTTTGCAGATGGCAGCCTCTATCACCTTGTAGTCCACAGGGATTTTCATCCACTCCAGGGCATCTTCAGTTCAAACTTGGGATGCCTTGAATTGTACCACCATATCAATCAAGATTTGGGTGTTGAGCCAGCATTTGGCCACTCTGGCAGAAAATTTATGGTCATGCCATATAGCCACGATGGCTGGCTTGATTCCTTTAGAGACCCACTGAGTTGCCATAGAGTATGGAAACTGGAGGGCCTCCCATTGTTTGACCTCGCAGGCAGACATGCCTTGACACACTAACATGTCTGACTGGATCAGTGTAAATTTAACTGGGGCCCTGGCCATTGACTTGACTGCTGTCAGGGTTTCCACCCCTTCCAGTAATACTTTAAGTTTTTTTGCTGATCCCTCTCAGGTGTCCAATCCCTCAGATTTGGTCCCCAATATAGAGTCACCCCCACTTTGGTTGGTCCTCAATGGATCAGCTTGGTTCAGTGATTGGATATTTGGGATTGGCTGTCAATACATTGTTGAGCTATACCCCCTGTCAGAATGCCTTCATTGGGGATTGCGCTCAATTGCATATTGGGCGTTCCACCCAATGAGTTACTCATGCTACCAAATCAATTTTGGTTGGGGACCATTCACCCCCCAACTGGGCTGTTTCAGGATTGGCATCCAACTTGTTCTTCACCCAAATACCCTGAGCTGATTCAGTAAGTTTCTCCATGTCAGAAGAAAGCTTTTTATTGTTTGACTCCATTGGTTTGAATTGCCAATTTTTGTTATTCAAATCCAAGTCAGTTTCAGATCCTACCAATACCTCATCTGGGTTTTTTGCGTTATTGGCAAGAATTTTCTCACCCTGCAAGGCCCCAGTCCCCCCTGCTGATTGAGGTTCACTGGGGAATATTCCTGACTCCACTGTTCTCAGCATCAGGCCTCACTCCCAGAAGGTTGCACTTGTCATCTGGGTGTCAGTGGGCATCAATCCTAGGGAGTCAACCCCATCATTCATGCTATTCATTAGGGCTCCATGACCCATTGACCACATTTGTTTGTTTTGTTGTCATTTATGTTACCAGTTCATTACTTGGCGCGTACATGGTGGAATGCCCAGCCCCATTTCTAGTCATGTCAGGGCTTGGGATGGTGGGAAGGTCAGCAGATGGTTCATCCATCTCAGCGACCTTGGTATTATTCTTAATAAAACTCACTATTGGCATGGGCAAGTCGTCCATTTCTATGTGCTGCGCACAGACAGGTGGCTAGACTTCCCTACACTTGGTTGGTTGGCCTTTGTTCACTGCTCTATAAAATTGCAGTGCGTTATGGCAGTTGATTGCTCTCTCAATTCTTGTTCAATTCACTTTTTGTTATAAAAAGTGATATTTGTGAGAGAGGGATGAGCTGATTATGCTAGAGGAGGTATTTTTAAAATTAATTGGACTTTTGATTCAAAGTTTTGATTTAGATAAACTTGTTAAATACCCAAATGACCACTAACCACTTAACAAAACCATTTAAAATATCAAATCAGCTGAATATCAAACTGCTCAGCTGTAACAATATAGCAAATACCATCAAAGTATATATAGGATTTTCACTTGTTACATATAAAACTTTTTATTTTACTATATTTTTCTTATGTTTTAAAAGTTATTCTGCTATTTGGGGTGGAGACAAATCCAACAAAACAAAAGATCATAAAAATTGGTCCAGCCATTCTTGAGTTATAAATGGTGTAACTAACACAACTTTGTTTTATATATATAGATGTTTATTAATTTAAAAAATTAAATTTTATTTTTTTATGTTTTTGCCAGTTTGTCATCATTTGTTATTTACAATAATCTATTTTTATTAAGTACTATCCATAGGAGGGAGGATACCTCAGTGGTAGAATAAGGATCTCTACCGCTGCCTCCCCAAATTTGATTCTGGTAGAGGAACTTTGGTAGGGGATGACTATGACTATGTTGGCATTGCGCACCAATGCCCTGAACTGAGATAGCAAATAGCAAAGGTGGTCCATGGAGTTCCTGGCCTATCATATGCCATGCATGGAGGTTTTCCAGTTTTTATCCTCCTTTCCCATTCATTCAGTTTCCCCAACCGGTGTGATATTGTCCCCAGGTTGGCCCACCTCAAGTAAAAAATATTAAGTACTATCCATAAGATAATCATACAATGAATTTTATTACCTGAAGTGATGCAAAGTATTCGCATGGGTCACCTAGTTATATAAGTTATTAAAAACTGATATAGAAGCCAGAAATATATAGATGTATACAACAGCTTAATAATTATATAAATGTAGCAACATAGATTAGTTATAAAGGATGTAATTCTCAACAAAATTCAAATAAAATAAAAGCTAAAATAATCTAATTTAAGTATTAATTATTGATTAGATAATTATAGTATGAAATATATACACATTAAATTTACAATATATAGTTTATGAAAAGACTTAGTGACAATGTAAGAAGAAAAATGAATATAAGAACTTGACAAAGTCTAAAAATGTTTTTTAATTTCATATACAAGTTTCTTTATTATATAAAGGTATTTTCTTTCTGCTCAATCTCACTTCAAGCAATTTTTATAAGAAAAAGCATTTAGTTTTCCACCGCCATCTGACCACACCCATTTTTCTAAAAATATCAGCAGATCCACTGCCTGCTGCCCTAATATGGGGCAGTAGTGCTCCACCACTTAGCATTTTCTATCCTGTGAGCAAATGCATTCGCATGGGGTCAAATAGCCTACCATCTTCTTCCAGCCGTTTTGTCCCCCTACAGGACTTAGTGCTTTACCTGGCATGCATCCACCCTTCTTGCCCCCGTCCTCTCTCTCTCACTCATTCTAATATCTAATTTTTCCTATGAGTTGACTATGGGTATTTATTTCCATATGCCAGCAAGGCAATTTACTGAATTGGCCACTGCTGCATTTGCACTGGATGGTTTTTTGATTTCCATCCATTTAAAGGCTACTTTGATGTTGGCTTCCAAATGGAGAAGGATGCTGCAGCAGCAGCTTCTACTTATCTAGTTTATAAAAACACCCCTATTCCTACCACCTGAGCTTGCCTTCCTCCAGACACCACATTGGTGGTATCCTTTGAAACCATCCCATCTCACCTCACACCCCAGATATTATATGATCAGTTAATAGTGGGGCTTCTGGCTTATGGGACACAGCCCAACTTTTTCTTTGCCATTCCATCTGGTGCAGAGCACCTTGCTGCACCTCACATTACTGCCACCATAATCCCACACCACCCTGCCATAGCCCAACAAATCCCTCCATGCTTGTATTGCAGCAGTGCCTAAGTATTTCTTTTGGGATTAAGTGGATAATAGTCACCAAATTTGTTTCCTCTGTTTTGGATTTGATATTTCAAAAAATTTTGTCCCTAAGCCACTTCCTCTGGTGTGGCCTCTGAGCCATATTTGGCAGTTTTTAATGGGGCGTTTTGTGGCCTCTCCCACTCAACATTCTTGTTTGATGGGCCAGAGTGGGAAATCAGCCTCCACCAAAACCACCCACATTATCCCACCAGATTTTACTCATGCCAATCAAAGTCAGGCCTGGACCACCATCTATATCTAAGCAGCTCAAGCAACTCCTACCAACCCAAAATCTTCATTTACTATTGTCAGACATCTACCTTTGCAAACTAAAATAAGAATGCTGTAGGTTGAGTTCCACCAAAAAAGGGAAATGTCAGCCATCTGCAATATTCTGATGTCATTAAGAGTTTGTTTAATAATAGTAAAGCTGCAAAAGTCAATGAAATCAGCCAAAAGTCCCTGGCTGATTCTTGGTAGAACCCTGTTAGTTGGGGAAACACCAGTTCGAAACCTGTATGGGCACTAGTATTAAAATCAGCTGGTCAGATTACTCTGACCTCACCACAGACCTCGGGGGAATTATCAAAAGGCACTCCCCTGACCCCAAAGAAGCCCTTCATTGCACCTGTGCAGGGACCCCCCTTTTATAGGCTTGGTGGGGGTCCCCCAAGGTCCAAGGATTTTTCAGTTGGTGATTGGCTTAAATTTATAAAAACATTATATCATGGGTATGTTTGGGACAATCAGAATTCCTCTTCCTTTGTTCCACTGCCCTGAAGCAAGTTCCCAAGCTATGATACATTATTTCTACATATTTCCTAATTCAGACTTGTGTATGTTATTCCAAACATATTTCTGAATTCCCCCTCAACCCTCAAAATTACTTTAAATACTAGATAGTTGGAGGTCAATGGTTATTGTTTTCCCTTTTATTGCGCTCATAATAAAAAACATAAAAACCTAATTTTTAAAAGCACTTCATTTTTATACTAAATTTATTATAAAAATTTTGTGGAAACCAGCTGGCTTAAAGCACCAGCAAGCAAAAAACAGCTGGTTTCCCACAACTATTATTGTGAACCAAAATCTATGGAACTTATTAGCTAAAATTGATGAATCAGGTAATGTTGTCACCAATGAGGAATCTGGGTGTTAATTCTTGGCGTATAGGCTCAATTCCTCCAAGTCAGTTTGAACAGGGTATTAGCCACTGAGCAACCAAATCAGATAATATGAAGATTTCCAACTTCCTAATAAAACTCAATAAACTATATATGGAGCTATCGCTCCTTATTTTGACCTTTATTTAATATAAATCTCAGACTTATATGTAATCACTTAATTACAATAAAAGACCTCTCCTTCAATCCTCTGTGTGACTCTTTATATCTTGATTTCCCAAGCTAAATGCATCCTCATATTGATAGTCTTCTATTTGTCTTCCCTTTTCTAGAAGCTCTCACTCATATTGAATCTTGGCATAATTTCCCTCAATTTGCCAAATAGTCATCATTTTGACTGATTTTAATTTGTATAAATTTTCCATAAATTTGAAACTCAGCTTAATTCCCCCTCTGATCTGCCTTATGGATAGCGTATTGTTCAGTCATATCAAATTTCTGACATTACCCCCCTTTGAATGATATGCTCTTACTGTCTATATGCTTGGAGGAACTTTTCAGAAACTAAGTTGATAAATAAACCCCTCTGCGGGTTCCTTGATAGTGTAGACATCCATGCCAGTCTTCTCAATCATCTTGAATGGGCTGGACCAGATGTTGGAGAGCTTGTTCTTCCGCCCAAATCCGTGCTGGTCATGAAATAAAACATGGTCCCCCACAGCAAACAGTGGGATTCCACTCCATCTCTTCTAATTGGCTGCCTGATTACAAATCTTCTTAGCCAAACTGGTGGAGTAGGCTTCCATTTGCAGCTTGATCAATGTATCCATATGAGTCTTCAAATATTGCTGGGGATCCACACCACCTGTGTCCCCTACACATGATATAGCAAGTTGGGCAGAGCCAAATGTCAACCATGTAGCAGTTGAGATGGGCTCTTACCAGTAGATGAATGATAGCTGATATTATATATGAACACAGCTGTAGGTAGAAGGGCACTCCATTCCAAGGGCTGATCAATTACCAATTTGTAAAGTATGTTTACTAGGGTTCTGTTGACTCGCTCCACCATCTCATTTGATTCTGGATGATAGGGGGTGGTCAAATCCCCACAAATCGCCATCAACTCATTCAACTTTGGTAGGATATGGGAAGTGAAGTTGGTTCCTTTATCTGTTAAAATGAACTGTGGGCTGCTGTGTCACTGTATAACACTCCATAATAAACTTAGCAGTGATGACCGCGCCCAAGTCACTAATAGCCCTGGCCTCCACCCATTGGGTCAAATGATCGATAGCAACAATTATATACTTGGATTGATTGGCGCTAGTTGGCAGAGGTCCCACTACATCAATGGAATTGGTGTGCCAGGTGAACTAGGGTTTAACTAGCTAGTATGTGGTTTTTTTGTGGAAAGGCTTTTCACTTGGCACCAATGGCAATGGCTAACCATTTCTAATACATTGTAATGCATGCTCTCCCAGTATTATCAGGGTCACAAAAACTCCAGCGTTTTCTGCAATCATCCATGTCATACAGCCCGATGAGCATCCATAATAATTGAGGGTCTAGCCAAAGGTTTAGGGAAGCTCAGCGTCAAGTCTTTAATCCACTTATATAGTTCCCCCTTGCATAGAAAAGTTTCTTTCCTGAGCCCATCTAATACCTTGATCACCTGCAGCAGCTCATCCTGATATTTGTTTGTCACCATCTTCTCGTACATTATGTCAGCTAAATCAGCCATGATAGCAACAGTTGGCAGCTGAGAAAGACAATCCGCGTTTTGATGTTTTGCTTCTGGGCAATGTAAAATATCAAAATCATATGCTTGAAGCTTCAGAGCCCAATGTGCGAGCCATCCTTCCAGTTCATGCAGATTCTGTAGCCATCATAAAGAAGCATGATCCATCACCATTTGGAATCTTACCCTGTGCAAATATACCAAAAACTGTTTGTAAGTGTAGATCACCACTAAACACTCCCACTTGGTCACAATGTAGTTTCGTTTGTGACAGTTCAATCTTTGACTACAAAATGTGACATGATGATCCACGCCGTCATTGTCCTTCTGGGATAATACTGCCCATATAGTGGTGAGGGATGCATCCGTTTGTACTATGAACTGTTTGTCAAAGTTGGGATATTGCAAATGGGTGCACTTGCTAATGCAGTTCGCAACACATTGAAAGAATTTTGGCATTATTCCATTCAATTAAAAGAAGTGTTTTTCTTTAGTAACTTGAAAAGTGGGGTCCTGATGCAGCTGAAATTGGGAATGAACCATCGGTAATACCTGACCATCATTAGAAACACCTGAATGTCCCACTTATTACTTGGGTGAGTCATCTTGTTTATTGCTTCCACTTTAGCCAGCTGCAGTTTAAGCCCATTTGAATCATGATGAACCTGAGGTGTTCCAATTGTTCTTAAAAAATGGCACTTATGAGGCTTAATTTTGATATTAGCAGTAGCGAGGCGCTGAAACACTTGTTCCAAGTGGGTAAGGTGCTCTTTAAACATCCGCAAGAACACATTGATGTCGTCAAGGTAAACTAGGATGCAGGACAGATTTAAAATACCTAAAATCATATCCATGGCATGCTGGAACATAGCTGGGGCGTTACACAATCCTTGTGGCATGAGAGTCAGCTGGAACAACCCTCTCGAGGTGATAATCGCACATTTCTCCCATTCTGCTAATGGCAATTTGATCTGCCAGTACCCTGAGATCAGATCCATGGCAGAAAAGAAATTTGCCCCACCCATTTAGTCTAACGCGTTGTCAATCCGTGGAAGAGGGTAGGAATCCTTCTTTGTTATGTTTTCAAGTTTATGGTAGTCAATAACCACTCAATTTAAGCCATCCTTTTTTTACAATGAGCACAGGTGATGTTCATGGACTGTTTGACGGCTCTAGAATTCCTTGCACAATACGTTTATCCACCTCATCAGAGACAACCTCTTCCACCGCTTTTAAACACCTAATAGGTCACAATCAAATGGGAGGATGATCCCCTATATCTATCCAATGTACCACCCCTTGAGTGCACCCCAAATCATGATCATCATGTGCAAAAATATCCCTATACTTTTCAAATAATGTCATGCCCTTATCTTGCTATTCCGCCAATAATCCCCTGAGCGCTTCCCACAGAACCACAGTCAATACACTGAATGATGAGCTTTCCGGTAGTCTGAGATCCTCCCATGAGCCAAAATCATGAATACAGTGAACTTCCTCTATAGGAACTAAGTGTAGGTAAGCCACCACTTGGTGCCGCTGGATTGGTATTGACTTCTTCTGTAAGTTTGCTCGCAACACTTTCACCCTCCCCCCATTCCCAGGTAGCAGTAACCCTGAGCCACGTGTGGTTTAAGCCATGAGTGCTGGTGAGGCTCCATAATTTCTCCATAAAGCCCTTTAGGGACATCGATTTCAGGCCCAGTCCCTACTATGAACTGGTGTCCAGATGGTAGGCTCAAAGCGCTCGTTGCCCAAAGCAGGATCCCTTTGTACTTGTATATCTGGTTGGAGAGGGTCTTGGTCCTCTGACTCAGTCATCAATAATGAACAGAAATCACTCCATCATTGTATGCTAGATTGATTTGATTAGAGCAGACTGGATCTTTTGGGATTCCACATGAAGTAAAATATATGGGGATCTGTTGGCCTAAAATAGTAAGAGTTTCCTCCGCCATATTTATCAAGACACTAAATTTACTCATAAATGCCACACCAATTAACATGTCATAGTTGTTATTTGGCAAAACCACTGCTGGAGCGGATGCCTGGACTGAACCAAATTGCAAAGGCAACATGCTATATGCTCCTTCAGACACAGTGCTATGCGTTCCTGCGGTCCTGTATACTACTTGATGGTCCACATCAAGTTTTTAACAGAAGTTTAGCCACCAACCAAGTAGAGACTATGTTCATAGGGGCTCCCATTTCTATGATAGCGCAGATTTTTGTGTATTGAATGAAAACGCTGCAGTAAGTACATTTAAGTAAGAAGAACCATCAGCATTTATTACATGCACGTTCAAAGGCTTTGTGTTAACCAAAAAGGAGGAAATGTCCTTGCCGACCTGAGGATACTCACTACCAATTTTCTCTACCAGAATGGCTACATTAACCCCTACTAAAGGGGCAACATTTGCTGAGGGATCCGCATTGCTGGTTCTGGTCTGTTCCAAGATCTGCCACGCATATGGCTTCTGCACGTCCTGGCAGAACTTGGGGCTCTGGGTGAACTTTTACTCTCAGAAGCAGAGGCATGAGTATCTGATGGAAGCTGCTGGTATAACAAATCATCCAATTAAGATTTGAATTCTACCAGAAAAGATGTTTATAATTTCTAGGACAAGTCATTTGGACTTAGCGGAGATAGAGCATCCCATCTCTAATACGCTTGAGCTTTTCCCTGCTCAGTTTTTTTAGTTGGCATTGCATACACTTGTAGTCTGCTAGGGAAATTACCTGCATAATGCCCTTTTTCGTCCACACTGGAAACAAGTGTTCATAAAAGGTTCACATATATAGCTTGTGGCAGAAGGACCAGTTCAGAAGTTGCCAGTATGGTTCCAAGGTCGTGGATGAACCGGCGAGGTGTACATGGGCCAAAAGGGGTCCACTGACTCATATGAGTGACGAATATGTTCTATAAGCTGATAACCCAGTCGCTGCGGCCCATATCCTGAAGAGTTTGGAGTGGAGACAGCAGAGGTTTTTTTGGGCTACGTTGGGGGCACTGATTGTGGCGGAGAGTCAATGTAAGGTGTTCATGATTTGGATAAGTCCAGAATCTCCATACAACACATGAGACATAGCATTATATAGTTCTCAATGTGGTTTGACAGCTGCTGTCATTGCTATACTAACATCCTCAGCGGATAAAATGTTAGCTTCAAGTAGGACATGTGCTTCCGCTGAAAAATGCTCAGTGAATTCTAACAGGGTCTCATTTTGGTGAATCTGTATAGTCATAAAGTTGGCTTCACATTGGGCCATCTTGGTAGCTCCCCTGAACATCCTGAGAACAATCACTTTAACTTCTTTGTAGGATACTGAGCTATTTGGAAGATAGCAGGTGACTTGATCAGCGCTTTTCACATCTAAAGAGACAGCAACAGTTTTTCTTTTTGTCAATTAGTAGTCCCTTCCACAGCGAATTCAAAACTCTTAAAGTAACTGTGTAGATTCCCATCATGACTGAAATGAGATAATTTACAAATTTAACAACTTCACTTTGCTCCAGGTTCCTGCCATAAGGAGCAGGCAAATTGGTTTTGGAGCAATTATGGGAACCATCCTTTTGTGCATTATCATACAGCTGGCCGGACAGACTCAAAATTCATCGAAAAGGACTTGGAAGACGTGGTGTTGCGCGGGGGGTCCATCATAACACCCAAGGGATATGTGTTTGCTGATCCATAGCATTCTTCCCCCAAATTGCCACTAACTGCCCCAATTCCCCTGGCTCTGGCATTCCCCACAAAATCTTTATTGATCAACTGCTCCGCTTTAACCAAATAGCATTAACACCATCCATCCTGAAATTCCTGTTGCAGCGTTTCATACTGATGTTGCAACTCCTGGCGGAATTCCCTCTCAACATTCAGTTTCTGTCCCACAGCTTGTAATTGAGAGATGACCTCTTCAATTATGTTTTGCAGGTGGGTTTTCTGCCAGCTAGCATTATCCGCTTGTTATTTGGCGCCATTTGTTTGGTTAACAAGGGAGGCTTGTTCTCATACCAATTCCTCGTTGGCCTGTCAAAGGGTATCAAGGCGCCCTTACATGTCCACATACTCTTTTGTCTAACCAATTGAAAGAGGGAAGGCTTATTGGCACTCAGCTTGACTACCAACTTCCAGTTGTATAACCCAACAAATAAGCTGGAGATATTCGGGAGATGTTGTCCAAAGGATAAGCGCGTTATCTGCCATTTGCTGGGTACTCTATTTGATACAAAATTAGGTTGATTCAGCTGATAAAGAGTCAACTTAGTCCACCACTTGCCATTCCATCAGTGTCATTTTTTTCCTTAGCTGGGCAATTATGGCTTTGAGAGATTCTTCCCATTTGGCTAGCTACATAATAAAGCGCTAAGTATTATTCCCCAACGTTGTTATGTCCTGAATCCACTCCACCAATAGGCCATGCTGATCCAGCATTATCTTATTACTTGAGGTAGTTCTAAATTTAACTGTGGTACCAAAAGGTCCAAATGATGGCGGACGTCCCCCATGTGATGGTCCATCTGTACCAACGCCCCTTGTACCTTTGAAAACAAATGATCAAGGCAGTCAGGCAGGAGGTGAGTAATGTTTTGTTGTGATCAAGCAAACTGTAATACATCTCCAATTTCTATATTGTGGTGAGCCAGCATATGCAGTAGCTGGCAAATTGATGGTTGCACATAAGCAACCAGATATTTCCGATTCTGTGGGTACCAAGGTGGTGAGCCAACCCCATTGTAGTCACGTCCAAATAAGACATGTACAGGGCATACCGATTTTCTTGGTCTCAATGGATATAGAATAAACTCAGGGCGTTTTCCCCAGCCTCATCTTTGTATAGGCGAAATCTGTGCAACAGCCACTCCATGATATACTGCAACTGCTGAGGAGTCACATTTGTGGAGCATCCTTGTTGGTCAGTCATCAGCTCAGGGCAATTCTCTAATTGCAAATTGATCATAACTTCATCATCTCCTGGTTCAGTCACAGTATTATGTCAGTTCATTGTTAGGTGCCTCTTGTGCTTCTTCAGCATACCGCGCATGGAACCTGATCAAATTATGTCAGATTGAATGTGGGCTTGTCAACATATCCTATTGTTGAATGACTACAGTTGACCAGTGGCCCCCTGTAATGAGCACCACTGTTTATTCTCAGCATATAGGTTCAATTCTGACAAGTCAGTTTTCACAGGGTATTAGCCACTGAGCAACCAAATCAGACAATATGAAGACTGCCAACTTCCTAATAAAACTCAATAAACATATATATGGAGCTATCGCCCCTTATTTTGACCTTTATTTTAATATAAATCTCTGACTTATCTGCAATCACTTAATCACCAGAAAAAACCTCTCCTTCAATCCTCTGTTTGACTCTTTATATCTTAATTTCCCAAGCTGAATGCATCCTCAGCTTGATAGTCTTCTATTTGTCTTCCCTTTTATAGAAGCTCTCACTCATATTGAATCTTGGCATAATTCCCCTCAATTTGCCAGATGGTCATCATTTTGATTGATTGTAATTTGTATACCATTTTCCATAAATCTCAAAACTCGTCTCAATTTCTCCTCTGATCTGCCTTATGGGTAGCGTATTGTCCAATCATATCAACTTTCCAACACTAATGAACCTCTTGGCCAGTTCTATTGTGTTTGGGCCAGATTTTATAATTCTGATTTTGACAAAACCCCATCTTCTAAGCAATTTGCTTCTAAACCCAATAACATCCCCTACCAAAGTGATCACCAGCTCGCCTTAGCAGCGG